>RJWJ010021845.1:0-27436 GCA_004363605.1 Indri indri | reverse complement strand
GCTCCTCTGAGTCCCCGCAGGGGCCTCGCCCGCTCTATCCCTGCTTCTGTTTTGCTGTATTTGACGGTGGCCACGGTTTCCAGGAAAGAAGAGAGAGGCGGAAAAGTTAACTTTCCGCCACCCACACAAATATTTTTGGCCGGCGTCGTCTTCACGTTGCCAAGCCAGGAGGGAGGGGTTGGCAGCAGCACCCTGATTCGAGGCTCCGTTCCAAGGAGGGAGGAGGACTCCCAACCAAGTTGGGGGCTGGGGCAGGCCTGAGCCCTGCAGCACCCACCCCTGCCCGGGAGCTGTGGGTCTTGGGACCCACAACAATATTGGCGGCTGCCACTTACTGAGCACCTGATAGGTGGTGGGCTGAGCTCTTTCCCTGACACTCCCGCGAGGCAGTCGTGTGAGTGCAGTCTAGACATGGGGAAACTGAGACACAGAGAGGTAACCACCATATCCAGAGTCACACGGGTGGTGAGTGGCAAAGCAGGATGTGAACTGAGACTGCTGGGGTCTGTGCTCTTACCCGCTGGCTGCAGATTTGGGTTCCAGGGACCCCCACAGACCCTGAAACTGCTGAGCTCAACCACAGCTCAGACGGCCGGCCCACGTGTGGGCAGATCTCCTCTGTGGGCGGGAGAGGGCCCACTCCAGCCTCCGTAGATATGGGAGGGGATCTTGCAAAGCTCTGTTCCAGTCCCCCAAATCCATACTCCTCATGTGGTCACCAGCTCTACACACCTAAGCCTTGGCAGGAAGGGCTGATAAAGCCCATCAAACCCATGGTCCTCTCAGGGGAAGGACTCAGGGTTGTATAACGAGTCAGAGGCAGGCATGGGACTGGGCTCCGGGTACCCATGTACTCCAGCTCCAGCTCCTCACGTTAGCCCTGCTCCCCTGAGGGCTCAGCCTCCCCTTCTCCCTCCCCTTACCTCCCATGAGTCCCAGCAGGGCCCCCAGGCTATGGCCCAGCTGAGTGTCAGATGCTCTGCAGCCCGAAGGGCTGGCTGAGTCATCCCAGGGCTCCTTCTGTTGTTGGCTTCTGCAATGGGTGGGCCCAGGGAATGTGGCCTTGGGACCCTCCTGTCCCTTCTGCCGCTTTCTATGTGGATGGGGAAGGGCACTGGCTTTGGACTCAGATCTGGGTTCAAATTCTGACTCCACCGCCCAGTGGCTGCCTGACCCTGGGCAAGTCTCTGCTTTTTGAGCTTCAGTTGCATGCCTACAAAACAGGGCTTAAAACAGGAGCTACTTCCTGGGGTTGTTTGTAGGGATTAGTAGACAAAATATAGGCTCATTCCTTCACTCAGGGGGGAATGAGGGAGCACTGCTGTGTGCTGCTCACCTGCTGGGCCCTGCCGATGCTTGGGGAGCCTGCCATTCAGGGCCCCCTGTGCTTGTGCGCACAGGCCGAAGTGAGTGTGGGAGGCACAGTCCCACCTCACTCTGATCCCCTGTTATCTGTAGTGTCCTCACTGGCCAGAAGAGCCTACCCTGTGGCTGTAGCAGAATGTAAAGGGAGTGAGGGGCAGCTTTGAGCATCAGGGCTTAAGTAGGTGCATTGCAGGGGGCAGGGCATGGGGTCCTTGTTTTGACTCTCCCACTTGACTCATTGAATCACGCTGGGGAGATCACAGGATCTGATTCTACAGTGGAAGCTAAAGTAGGCTGGGAGGGGAGATATAGCACAGGAAGCCAGACCCTCATTCCTCCAAAGGCCCTTCTGGAAGAAGTCTCCCTACCTGGCCTTCCCACCTACAGTTTCTTCCTGTCTCCATCCTATACAGAGTCTGATCTATTTTCTTAATGCGTTGCTCTGAATGTGTCGCTCAGCTGCTCAAGAGCATTCCATGGCTCCCCATTGCTCACAGAATAAAGCGACGCTGCAAACGTGAATGAATTCGGAGGCAGACCTCATGATTCTTGGCTGAGGGGCATGAAGGAGGGCTTCCTGGGGTGAGGATCCATCAAGGCCCAATGAAGGCAAGAAGGCGGGACCATGGAGGATGAACATGAAGCACCCCGGGCTTGGATGGCTGAGGTTAGGGCATATATGGAAGGGCTAAGGGAGGTAAGACTGGGAGAAGATTGCGATGGGCTTTTTTTTCTTTTTTTCTTTTTTTTTGCCTGAACTCTCTCCTGCTGGCTGGAGAGACAACGCAGGGGACAGCCCTGCAGGACTGGGGGAAAGCCCCACAAGGCCCAGCTCAGTGGTCGGGGCTGGAGGCAGCAAGGCCAGAGCAGAAGGCAGGAGCCTGGAACAAGGGCTGGTGTGCAGGAGTCCCTGTGGGGGAAGCATTTTGGAGCAATTGCCTCAGTCCCTGGCACAGTGCCAAGCACATAAAACCGTAACAATGACAATAGCTGATGTTTATGAAGTGTTTATTGTGACAGGTGCTATTTCAGACACTTAGCATGCATCAGCTCATTTGATCCTCGTCACAACCCTATAAGGAAGGCGCTATTCTTATCCCCATTCTACAGATAAGGAAATCGAGCTTATGTGACCTGCCGAGCTCACACAGCTAGTAAGCGGCTGAGTCAGGGTTCACATCCTGATAGTCTAGCTCCAAATATCACCCATCCGGGAGGCTGTGCCGTCTCGGTAGTATTGCTGAATAAAAGAATGAAAGGATGAATGAACGAAAGAAGGGAGAGGAGGATGGAAGGATGGAAGCGGGGGAGGGAGGAGATTCTCTCTGATGCCTGGTACCTTGCCTGGCACGTTGTAGACGCTCAATATTTATCAAGTGAAAATGATCTGAATGTGAAATGAACAAGGGGTTAACTGTAGATGGAGCTACCCTGGGGTGCAGATGGCTCATGGTCCTCCTGCCCACCCCACCCCCGTGTGGCAATGCTCTCAGCACTAGAGTGGGGTGGGGGTAGTGTATGGCCTGCCCAGGGCTGAGTCCTCCCTGCCACTAGGAAGAGAGCTTCTGTTGTCCTCAAGAATCTGACCTAAGAGCATGTTCCTGCCTTAGTGCTTCTCTCCCAAGGAGGGGAGGGGAGCCAAGGTAGGGGTTCCTTCCCCGTGGCTCCAAAGTCGGGGAATCCCCAGCCCTTCCGACCTCCAGAACTGGCGACCATGAGGAAGCCTGGCGTTTGCCATTGCCTTGCTATGCATTCTTGGAAGAATCACTTCCTTCTACCACAGGGCCTCAGTGTCCCCAGCTGAGAAAGGCCTTGGGCAGAGTGGTCGCTGGGAGTGATAGCAGCCAAGGTTGATGCCACACCTGAATCCTCTCTGGACCTGCCCCCTCCCAGTGTTTTCCAGTGGGCAGAGTCAGTCCCAGGGGGATGCGCACTGTGGCCCCCACACTGCCCACCCCTCCCTCTAGTGCTGTGGGACACACTGACCAGTCCTGGCCTCCTTCCTGCCTGTGTCGGCATCACCACCCTGGCTGCCCAGCCTGCCTGAGCTCCTCTCCTTCCTCCCTCCTTCTCTCCTCCCTCCATCCCCGTGCACCTCCAGGGCCGAAGGGCTTGGTGTTGGGTGGGCACGAGGTGGAGCTGAGGGGGGCTCTGGGGGTAGCAGGAAACCGTCCCTTGATACCAGGCAGTGGTGAGAGGCTGGGAAGATCTCCCAGTTGGGCGCGCTGGGTGGTCTCGGGAGAGAAAAGTGTCAGGCGGGTCTCAGTTCAGCCTCATAATAGCTGGGTAACTTTGGACGAGTCACTTTATCATACTGAATTTCAGGTGCCCTCTTGGTAGGATGGAGACTCAGTCATTCATTTATTCATCTGTTCACTCAACACGTATTCGCTGGACGCCCGCTATGTGCCGTCACTATTTTAAGTGCTGGCGGTACACAGTGAACAAAAGAGAAAGGATCTCTGCCCACGTGAAGCTCACATGTTAGCTGGGGTGGACAGATAACGAGTAAATAAGAAAGTATGTCAGATGGTGCTAAATACAATGGAAAAATAAGCCAGAAAGGGGGCCAGGGAGTGCCGTGTGTCATTAAGATAGAGAAAACAGTGGTATTAGGATGAGAAACCTCAACAGATGCCGGGCATGGCTTATGTATTTCAAGTTCACTATTCTGTTAAATTTTCATATGCAAGTATAAAAAACATAAAATCAACATGAGGTGGCAAACTCAGAAACATAAGCCCTGCAAACCCCTGAGAGATAGTTCTTATGCTAATATTCTGATTACTCAGTGGTTTTTCATTTTAGAACCTTCCTATTCCACGACCGCTATGTCTGCCGTTGAGGACTGAGTATTGTCTGTTATCCTGTATATTAAAAAACATGATTTCACATATTAGCATTATTTCTTGAGAACATTCTCTCCTAACTTCATTAAATTGATAGAGCATCTCCTCGACATAAAACACATGCTATACAATGAGTCCGAGGATAATAATAATGATGTCACATGGTGGTTGTGAAGATTAAATAAAGTAAGCAGTGTAAGTGCTGGAAAAGATGCAGCTACTGTCATGATCATTATTATTTTGGGGGAGGGTGACTGAGGACAAAATTAAAATGATGGCTGCCATTCATCGAACACTTAGCATGTACATGGGATCGATTATGATACCGTTTCCTCCTCTCGATAACATTACGAGGCCTGCCTCTGCTGCTGTTCCAGTGAACAGGTGAGCAAAGGAAGGCTCAGGGAGGGTGAGTCTCTGCCCACGGTCCCAGAGCAGGGAAATGACCAAGCTGGGACCTGGCAGGTGTGTGGGGTCTGGGATGGTCCCTGGAGGTTTCCCGAGGGTCCAGGAGGGGCCGTTTCACACAGCGCAAAGAGCCGTTCATTCGGGCTTGGCCACAACTCCCCACTCTTGGGGCTTGGTGACCCCCACCACGCAATCACAGGGCTGGGGTGGGGGCTCCAAGTGCTCTTCCAGCTCTGGATTGCCTGTGGACCCAGGACGCGGGGGGACTCGAGCCCCTTCCAAATGGACTCGCTGAATCCAGCCTGTTCCCAGCATCAGCCAAGTCTCCTGCACGTCACATCTATTTCTGCCCCGCTGGGTTTATAAATACGCGGGCCAGGGAACCAGCTTCAGGGGAACTGGGGAGACTGAAATCACAGCTATAAATACAGGGCCGAGGCCGGCCGGGGTCGGGGGGTGGGGTGGCAGGGCCGGGGCCAGCCTGGAAAGGCACACCCTGTATGCAGTCTGGAATCCTCTCTGGCCACACCAAGAAAATGGGGACCCGGACGGGGAGGGACTTGCCCAAGGCCACACAGCACAAGGCACCTAGCTGTGACACTGTTCCTCACTGTCACCCCCCACCCACATTCATAAGCTCCCCACTCATCCTGCCCTGAGGGCTAGCCTAGTTTGAATGAGAGCATGATGTCATGATTTACATTTATAAAATAAACTTACACTGATAACATACTGCTTTTTTGCCTTTTTTTTTTTTTTTTTTGAGACAGGATCTCTCTCTGTTGCCCAGGCTGGAGTGCAATAATGTGACCATAGCTTACCGCAGCCTCAAACTCCTGGGCTCAAGCGATCCTGTCACCTCAGCCTCCCAAATAGCCAGGACTACAGGTGCACACCACCACACCTGGCTAATTTTTCTTATTTTTTGTAGAGACAGGGTCTTGCTATGTTGCCCAGGCTGGTCTTGAACTCCTGGCTTCAAGCAGTCCTCCCACCTCAGGCTCCCAGAGTGCTGGGATTACAGGCATGAGCCACCGTGCCCAGTCAGGTTGCTTTTTGTCTGTTGCATGCATTGGGATTCTCAAATATTTCATCGGAGAGAGGGCTCTGGGACTAAAAATTCAGAAAATTCCCAACCATATCTACCTCCCACCCGATAGGACCCCCTCTTCACCATGCCAAGTGGTCCAGCCATGTGCTAATGTCGGCCATAATGACTCAGCCAATGTGCCCACCCTTCCCCAACTCTGCACTCAGGGACATCAAGCTGGGGGCTTGAAATGGGCCATGGTGGGAGAAGCTACATCATGGAAACAGGCAGAACGCTACAGATCAACGCTGCTGCCCAACCCCAAGAGCCAGTTAAATGTTTATCAGCACACTACTGGTTAAAACCATGGCTACTGAATCCCCACCACGCCCGTTTCCTGGCTGTCTGAACTTGAGCCAATTATTTCTGTGAGCCTCCATTTTTTCATCTGCAAACCCTAGCCACACCTGCATCATAGCTGCTGGGAGGGCTGCGTGAGCTTGTGCCCCTCCGGGTCAGCACCACGGTTCCCACACTTAGCCACACATTGCAATCACCTGAGGATTGTTCACATGCTCCAGAGACCCAGCCACACCCCAGATGAATTAAATCACAACCTCTGGGGAGAGGACCGGGGATCAGTATATTTTGAAGCTTCCCAGGTGATTCCTGTGTGCAGGTAGGTTTGGGAAGCACTGGCTGTTTGCAAGGACTATGTAGCCATCCAGTGACTGTACAGGATATGGGCAGCGCAGACCCCTCGTTCCTGCTCCTTTTTTTTTTTTTGAGACAGGGTCTTGCTTTGTCCCCCTGGCTACAGTGCAGTGGCGTCATTATAGCTCACTGCAACCTCGAATTTCCTGGGCTCAAGTGATCCTCCTGCCTCAGGCTCCCGAGTAGTAGCTGGGACTACAGGTGTGCCACCATGCCCAGCTAATTTTTCTCTTTTTCATAGAGACAGGGTCTTGCTGTTGCTCAAGCTGGTCTCCTGAGCAACTCCTGAGCTCAAGTGATCCTCCCACCTCGGCCTCCCAAAGTGCTGGGATTACTCCCAGAGTGAGCCACCATGCCCAGCCCCTGCTCCATTTTTTAACTCACAGGATTTCATTAAAAAAAAAAAAATTGTATTAATACTGACAGGAAGGGATATCTAGATATGGGAAGGGAAAAAAAGAAAAAGAAAAGGCAAAGTAAGAAAAATGGTACAGTTATGGGTTCTGGCCTGGAACTGCCTGAGTTCAAACCCTGACTCAGCCTAGAATATTCAATTAATCAAGACATTAAAAGAAATTATCTAACAGGGTTACAGTGATTGGATGAGGCCATGCATATAAGCAGAGAATAGAGCCTGGCACATAGTTAGTATTCAAAAAATATTCCTTATTATTAAGAGAGCACATTCTTTATGGAAGGGGGTGCAGACTCTGCTATGTACCTGCAAAGGACAAAACTCAGACCAGGAAAAGAGGTAAATTCAAGAGAAGGAGGAAATCAATAAAGTTTGAAAGTAAATCTGTGGGGGGAAAAAAAAAGAATGGTGAGGTTTGTTTGTTTGTTTGTTCTGTTTAAAGGTCTAACCAGCCTAAAGAATGCAGGAACCCCAGAAGGAGCGGCCCTTCCCTGTCCCGTGCAGATGTGGGCCTGGCCCCCACGCTGCAGAACAGATGGGCCACGGGCTTATAGACCCCAAGGAGGCCTCACTTCATGTGGTACCCAGCTGGCCAGCCAGGGAGCTGGAGGGGCTTCAGCCTGGCCTCCCCTCCCCTCCTAGAGCAGGGCTCTTCTGGACCCACCAGCCAAAGGTCCATGAAGTTGGCTCAGCCAGCCTGGAGGGACTGGATTAAGAATAGCAACATCATGCAAGGTTATGCCAAGGGCTCCTCCTTGGACCAACAACAACAACCAATGACAAAAATAATCATACTAGGGGCTGACATTTATTGATTCTTCCTTATGCACTAGGATATAGCCCAGTAAGCACCTTGAAGGGCAGTATAGCATAGAACCATGCCGTCCAGCACGGTGGCCACCAGCCAATGCACTAGCAAGCGCTCGAAACGTGGCTAGCCCAAGCTGAGATGGGCTATAAATACAGAATACACACCAGATTTCCAAGACTTAGTACCAAAAAAAGAATGTCAAATGTCTCTTTAACGACTTTCTTTTACATTTATTACATGTTAACATGATGCTATTTGGAGTTTTAATAAATGCATTATTAAAATTGATTTCACGGGTTTCTTTTTTCCACCTGTTTCCTTTTACTTTTTTAGTGTAGCTCCTAGAAAATTTAAAGTTACACATATGCTCGCATTATATTTCGACAGACAGCGCTGGCATAGCAGTCAGGAGGGTGTGCTCTCCACTGCCACGCTCCCCCCCTGCCTCGGATGTATTCTGCACGCTGCCACTTACCAGCCGTGAGACCTTGCATAAGTCACGTAACTCTATGTCCCTCAGCTTCCTCAAGTGTAATACTGGGATCATAGTAGTACCTACCTCTCATGGCTGTGGTGTGGATTTATGTGGGCCTGGCCCAGAGAAAGTACTCAGTAAAGATCACCTACCCCGGCACCCTTTGGCACTGGGCTAAGTGATTTCCTTGGATTACCACATGCCTCAATATGTACTGAGCTCCCTGTCACTGGGGGTGAACAAGCAGAACCTGGGAAACTCCTCAGCAAGCTTCCCTGGAGGGAGTCCAAAAACTGAATGTGAGTGAGGGAGGCATTGGATGGAACGGTCTTTGACGATGGCTGTCAGCATGGACACTAGGTAACACAGCCATCCATCCCTTGCTTGGTGTTCTCCACTGATCCTCCCTTACCGGCCGTGTACTCTTTTCCCTTCCCCAATTTCCATTCGATCCAACGGAAGGTCATAAACACTCACAGGGGCCCCTGGGCCAGCGTCGTGCAGGATACTGTGGGGAGGACAGAGGGGAGGCAGATGTGGCTCCTGCCTTCAATGGATCTGGCAAGGACAGGGGCATGAGGCACAAAGTGGGAGGTGACAAAGGCCGCGAGGAGCTACTTAACCTCTTAGCCTCAGTTTCCCCATCTGTCAAATAGGGCCAAGGGTAGCAGCCCCTCCGAAGCATTGCTATGAGATGACGCAGGAGAAGCACGCGACACCATGCCAGGCACGTGGGTGGGCTCAGGAAGGGTGGGTTGCTGGGCAGCCACAGAGGGCTGGGGCTGTGTCGGTTTTGCTTGTCATTCATTCATTCGGCAAGCAGTTTTGAACACATACTGTCAGCCAGGACCTCTGTGGAAGCTGGGAGCCCAGCGGGGACACGACACTCTCCTGGACTTGGAGGTGTTGAGAGCAGGGCAGGATGGGACGAGGAGACGGATAAAAATGCCAGGTTATTTCAGAAAATGGAATGCTCTGAAGGTGACGGGGCGGGAGGACACTGTCACCCCCTGCTCTAATGTGGTAGCCATTGCCTATGCCCAATAAATGCATATTGATCAGAATCTCCAATGAGACACTATGGGTTCCGGGCAAGAGCCTTTTCTGATTGGAGGAATCACATTTTCAGTCCATCTGTGGCCTGGCAGGCTGGGGAGGCAGGAGTTGAGGGTTGGAGCCCTGGGTTCAAGCCAGAGTTCTGATCTGCCACCTCCTGTGAGCCCACTGACTTCGGGCAAACCACTTGCCTCAGTTTACCCCTCCACAGAGTGAAGGAGTTGGACAGTATGGCTGCCAAGGCTTCCTCCGGCTCTGATAAGTCTGTGTCTCCCCACTGTCTGAGTTTCCTGGTCCTACCTGGGGGTACTGGGAGGGGAGTCGAGGCTGGGAAAGCATGTCCAGGCCTCCCTGGGGGGCGACCCCTCATCTTCACCAACTGCGGAAAGAGCCACAAGAGACACTGACGTAAAGCAGTCAAAGTTGGGACTGGAAGGGGACTAACGCTCCTGTCTGACTCCTGAACCCCCTTTCACTCGGCCCGTGCATCTCCAACGTGGGGCATGCGTTTCCTTCCGAGGCAGCTCACTCATTCCATCTTTAGAATCCTTTTTCTGTAGAGGTGAAGCCTCTCTCCTGGGGCTCTCCCCACCCCACTCCCGCCCCGCTGATTTTAATCCCATCCTCTGAGGATGCGCAGAACAAATCATCCCTCTTTTCTATTCTCTCTCTCCAGCTAAACCTCAGTCTTTTCAACTATCCCCACCAGGGAAGAATTTTCAGACCCACTGTTGGCGGCTAAGCTAAGTTTAACTAGAATTTTCAGCTGCCTTCCCGTACTGTTCACCCTCCTCTGCCGTCAGCCCACTCTGGCCATTTCTCAGAAATGAACTGACCACAACCCTACAGGAAAACCAGACCAACAGAGAGCGTGGCAAGGCCATCACCTCCTCATTCTGAGCATTCTACCTTTATTAATGCAGCCTAACATCAGATTAGCTATTTTTTTTTTCCCAACAGCTACGTCCCTGTTGTATCTTGCCATGCTTGTGGTCCACAAAGACATCGCTATACAACTGCTGCTTTTGTGCCATATGGCCACATTCTGTCCCTGTGCAGTTGGCATTTTGAGCCCACTGGAGGACCTGGTATGTATCTAAATTAGTTTGGCCCCCAGTTGGCAAGGACTCTTGGTAAGGGGCAGAGCCGAGGGCAACCTATCAAAAGAAGATAATAACCCCTCCTCCCACCGCACGCACAGGATGAAACAAAATAATGGGAGGGAAACAGGTTTTGTCAACAGTTACCCAGAGCTGTTATATTAAAAGTTCGGGGTACACGGTGGAGGCAATGGCTGGGGAGGAATGGTGCGAGGGCGCGAGACACTGGACAGGTGAGGTCTGAGGGACAGAGGTGCGGGCTCGGGGCGGGGGCAGAAGATGCTGGGAGAGGAGGCCGGAGGGTGCCCAGCTGGAGCCCGCAGACTTGGCGGTGCGGCCAGCCCCAGCCCTGCTCCTCTCTCTCCCTGCGGCCAGAGGCAGCTTGCTGCCCCTCCCTGGGCCTCAGAAAAGGCAAACTCACGTTGCTGCCGCGCTGGGCATGGCAGTGGTGGAGGCGCCCTCACAGGCAGGGTGGAGGGGCAGCCAGCCAGGGGGCTCCGCACCCGGAGGCCTGCTTTGGAGTAGTCACTGCACAAGCTGTGTGACCCTGGGCGAGTTACTGCTCCTCTCTGAGCCTCCGTTTCCCCATCTGCAAACCAAGGGTACTCACGGTACCCACCTCACAGGGTGGTTGTGAGGATTAAACAAGTTAACAGAAGTAAAGAGCTTGGAGCACAGCCTGGCCCACGGTGAGTGCTCAAAACGCGGCAGGTGGGGTTACTGTCACAGTGAGGCGGTCCAGCTAGTGCGAGTCGCTGGGGCAGAGGGGAGGCAGGGGGCTGAGCTCGAAGAAGCTTCAGAGACCCTCCATCCCAGCGCCTGCCTTCAGCGTGGAGCTCCCCTGCTGCGTGTCTGTGCACGTGTGCATGTAGTCTGTGTCTGTGTACGTTTGTAGATGTGTGCATCTGTGTGTGAATCTGTGTGCACGTGTGTATGTGTGTATGAGTCTCTGTGTGTGCATGTGTGTATCTGTGTTCTATGTGTCTGTTATGTATCTGTGTCTATATCTGTGTCTGTGTGCATATATATCTTCTGCGTGTGTCTGCGTATGTCTCTTTGTATATATGTGTGTCTGTGTATGTCCATGTCTCTGTGTATGCATGTGTGTGTCTGTGTATCTCTATGTGTTCCTGTGTACAGCTGTGCATATCTGTGTGCATGTACGTCTCTGTATATCCATCCGTGTGTAATACGTGCATCTGTCTGCATGTATTTGTGTGTCTGTGTCTCTGTGTATGCATGTGTGTCTTGTGTGCGCGCACTCGCGCATGCATGTGCTGGGCTGTGGGAGCCCATTGCAGAGGCGCTGGGAGTGGCCCAGGAGGTGGCTGGGCCAGACCAAGCAGCCCCAGTGAGCCCGCTCCCGGCCTTCCCCTGACTGTTTGCTTTTTCCTCTCCTTTCCGGTTCCCCTTTAACCCATTCCTGCTTCCAGTGGAGCTGAAGGGAGGCCCTGCCAGGGCAGGTACTGGGGGCTTCCCCTTCCCTCTCCCCGCAGGGTTTCCCACCCTCTGGCCTCCATGCCCCCAGCCCTGCCTCCCGGCCCCGTGGCCCCCACACAGTCCCCTTCCCCTCTCGGAGCTCCGTTTCCTGACTGTCCTCACTTCTTTAAATACCCTTCAGGTTATGAAACCATCACGCTCTTCTTGCTGTCAGTGCCAAGGGAGAGCACCGGTACTGACCACCCACCCTCCCGGGAGGCTCAGGCAGAACATTCCAGGAGGTGTCTTTGGTAGCGTTTGTGGCAATATTTGAGACCAGCCCCTGCGGCAGAGCTGCACGTGGGGCTCCAGGGCCTCTGGCCGCCTGGCCTGACTACTCGCAAAGGCTGTGGCCCCACTGGGGACTAGAGGGGATATTGGAGCGGGGCAGCTTGAGGGGCAAAGGCTTCTCGGTTTCCATTCAGCTAGAGTAATGTTCACTGAGCACCTACTGCGTGCCAGGAGCTTTGGGTTGGCTTATGTCATCTTCATAGCTGCCCTGTGAGGTAGGTACTATTCCTGCCCATTTTATAGATGAGAAACTGAGACTGGGAGGGATTAAGTACCCTGAAGTTGCAGAGCCAACGGGGCAGGGGTGGGACTGGAACCCAGGCCTAGGAAAGAGTTGGTGTTCTTCCCTCATCTTGGGGCACATCACTCAGTGTCTTGTTCTCCCCTCTGTAAAGGAGAGACAATGACACCCCCTCCTTAAGTCGGCAGAGTTATCGGCAGGCCTGATAGATACCTTTGAACTACAATTTATCAGGTGTCAGCCGCAGTGTATGCCAGGGCTTCTGGACCGGCATCTTGTGAAGCTTCATAACAACCCATTTTACAGACCAGGTAAGTAGAACTAAAGAGATGCAATGATCTGGCAAGTTCCCACAGCTGCTGCAGGAGCAGAGCACCGTTCATCTGACTTCTTTGCTTCTTTTTCTTTTTCCTAACCCAACAGCAAACTTCAGTTTTCCCTTGCCTGAAGTTAACATCGTCACCAGTAGACCCAGATGTGACTCTACAGGTAAACTGCTTTGTTACCACTTCCACGCTCTGCCTCTACCAAACCCAGGAAGAAGAAATCAAGGTGAAATCTGTGGAAGCAGAGAGCTCAGGGCATCACTGTCAGTGGGTAAGCCAAGTTTAACCAGAATCCTCTGCCTCCATCCCAATCCCACTGCTAAGCCCACCAAGGGTGACTTATGCAGACCTTGGTTATATGAACAGTTTCATTCTCTAAATGAGAACGTTTCTTTGGGAAGGAGTTGCTCTTTAAGTTCATGTGCCACCACCCACTTCCAGGTCAGGCGGATCTCTCTATAATGATGCCCATAAAGCTGCCCAGGGCACCATGAAGCAGGTGTCTGTTTGCCCTTGGTCTTGGGTGTGGCTACTAGTGGTTCAGCAGGACCCGTGAGGCCACCGAAGACCAGTTAGACTGTGACGAGTTCTGCAGGCAGGGACTGTGCCCCTGCCCCTGGCCAGCTGCTTCCCCAGGGTTTGAAACAGCTGGCCCAGGTCTCATGGGAACCTAGACCCAAGGAATATCCCAAGGAATATGGATGACTCTATGTGGACCTCGCTGTAGGGAGCCCGACCCCAAAACTCACAGCGTTCTTCCCCATAAAAAAGGCACCTTTCTATAGGAACAAGAATCCCCTAGAAGTAGGATGTTGCTCTGCTCTAGGGCAGAGCTAGAGAATTACTTCAGCCTCATCAAGGACAAGCTCCTGGGGGTAGAGAAGAGGAGGGCCAGAGAGGGCAAGGAGCTTGCCTAGCGTCGCACAGCATGTTAGTGTCAGGGATCGACGGACCCAGCCCTGGGCTCCTTCCTCTGCACCTGCTGCCTCCCCAAGAAGGGGCCATGAATTTGTCCCCACCCAAGGACACTGTCCACATCCTTGAGCCAAAGCTTAGTACCCTTTGCCAGCTACAGGATGAGACAAGAAAGAACAATCCTGGAAGCTGCACTTCTTGCAACAGAGCAGGGTCAGGCTTCCCTAAACAGCTGGTGATAAGACAAATCACCAAGGAATATCCACATACAACCACTTACCGTCACAGGTAACAGTAACAGCAACAGCAAACACGCAGGAAGGGAGGGGGTGAGGGATATGTCCTCAAGGATGCCAGCACTGATCAGGCCAGCCTGGAGAAGTTACTGGGGAGCTCAGCCAAGGGGATCCCCCAAAACCCCTGCATCCTCCCAGTGCACCCCTCCCGGGCCAGTCCCGGGCTGGCAGATAAAATGCAGCCAAGTGGCCACAAGCCAGAGCTGAATGGCAGGAAAGGCCAAGGCCAGGGTGGCCTCTCGCCTACACCCCTACTCCGGTGATTGAGAGCAAGGCTGAGACCAGACAAAGCACTTGAGAACGTCAGTCAGGAGACAAATCTCTTTCCCAAACTCCCTGCCCTTGACCTTGGGCATCCTGCTCTCACCTGGGGCTGGGCTGATCTTTTCCCCAGCTCTGCGCATTCCATCCTGGCCCCCTCCCACATGGCACACACGGTGCGTGCACATGCGCGCGCGCACACACACACCCCCCACACACACAGCCCAAGGTGGCAACTGGGCTTCCCACTCTGTAATCACAGAATTATAGGGCTGCTAGTTTGCAGGGGCCAAAAGATGGTCTACACAGCAGATCACATCCTCGGGCCCTAGACAGCCAGAACCAACATTCTAATAAGCATTTAAAATGATGGAAGCCCACCGTCAAAATGGACAGGACCCAGGGGTCTTCTACTGGTCCCCAGCTTTCATTCCTTCGGGGCGATTAAACTTTTATTTATACCTACTCACTGGTTGGATATGCTATTTATACATCTTTCCCTAATGAAGGTAAAACTAACACCCAAGCTAGCCACGTGGCCCCCGCCCATGAGCTGCCGGAGGTGTGCACTCCACACTTTGGGAAGCCTTATCCTGGCCCAACCTTGCCATTGTAGGGATAGGGAAACTGAGGCCCAGAGGTGGGAGGAGACCTGTCCAACATCCACAGCAAGTACGTGGCAGGGCCTCCACCAGAACCCAGGGCCTGGCTCCCAGCAAGGCTCATTCTTTAGGGAGAGACAACCCAGGACTCAGATCACCTGAGCCCTCGAGGGGGCCTCATTTGCCATAGAACCTGAGAATGCGGCCTCCAGCCTTTCCCCAAGGTTGAACCCATGTCCCAGTGTCTTCTGAGCCCCCTGGATGGGTCTGGACAGCCCCATCACCATCTCCCTGATGGCCACAGGCAAGCTGTCCCCTCGCTCAGGCTAGGTTTTCTTACCTTCCAGGGCTACAGTGACAATGCCCAGCTCCCGGAGGTGACTACTCTGAAAAGATGCAAACAGACGCTGGAGAAGGGACCGTTATCACCTCCCTGCTCTATTTCCCAGCGTGTCCCTCTGGGAGACGGGGAGAGGATGCCCAGGCGCCAGAGACGGAGCTGGGCAGGAGGGGAATGAACAGAGGACGACGGTGGCCACAGGGAGTCTCAGCTTGGTGAGGACCGTCTCCCCGCCCCACAGGACTCTCCCAGGAGGCAGCCAGAAGGCCCCAAGCTCTGACAGGCAGGAATCTCCCGAGGGCTCCGGCCACAGGAGGCCAAGAGGGAGACCACGGCGAGCAGGGACACGCCGACCTGCAGACGGGCTCCCGCGCAGACACAAATGCACACACACCCGCGCAACGTGCACACACGCGGAACTCAGACATTAGCTCACACTCTTCGACACACTCTCACTTGTACAGATGCAAGTGACCCCAAGCCCTCCTGCGCGGCCCCTCACCCACCCGGGGCAC
Source organism: Indri indri (assembly GCA_004363605.1). NCBI lineage: Eukaryota > Metazoa > Chordata > Mammalia > Primates > Indriidae > Indri > Indri indri. Next base: position 11,947 of record RJWJ010021845.1, on the reverse strand, counting down.
GCGGTGGGGCCAGCCTGCATCTTTCCTCCCCGAGTCCCAAGCCCCAGGCTTGGCGGCGTCTCTGCCCCGCTGCCTGGGAGACACATGTGGTTTCAGTTAGCAGCAGAGCGGGCATTTCCGTCCCAGACGGCCGGGCCCTGCCAGGGCCCCGGCCCCACAGGCGCCCACAAGAAGGGCCACCTCCACCCCCACTCTCCCTCCGGCCATCCCAGGGACCCCGAGGCCCCTCTCCCCTGGAAGACCCTGGTCTCTCTCCCCGAGGTCGCCCCCTCACCTGGAGCCGGACACCGCACCCACTGACACAGGGACCGGCTGTGCCCGGGTCCCAGCCGCGGCTGCCCGGCTGCCCGCCGCCTGCCCGCCTGCCGCCTCGCTCTCGCTCTGTCTCGAGCAGGCTGAGCGGGATGGGAGGAGGGCAGGGTGTCAGGGGGGCGGGCGGGAGGGAGGGGAGGGGGCGTGTGGAAATGAAACTTTAATAACAGAGCCCCTTTTGTTTCCGAGCATATGGGATATTTCATACATACTGAAGACATTAGCCGTCTATATTTTTAAGGGCTCGGGCTAAAGGATGAATAAATACAGCCCATGTTCTGCTCGGCAAACATACGCATGCAGAGCGCTGACTTCTGGAGCATTTCAAAACCCAAAGAAAAAGCCCCCAGTGACACAGGACACTTAAAAATAAATATGTTTCTAAAACCTCAGGCTTGTCCTGCCCCCTCTTGGAGCCACCTGGAGGACTTGGGGCTCCTTTTCTCCCACGGCACATCCCCGCTGCCCCACACCTTCTGCGCCATGGCGGGAAGCAAGTCCCTAGGATCCAGCCCCCGATGCCATTCCCTTTCCCAGGACCCCCGCCCCCGGTCAGATCCTAGAGTGTTAGAATTCCAAAAGAGCTTGGAAATCTCTGCTCTCCTCTTGCAGAGACCAGGGGCCAAGGCCCAGAAAGGGGCAGCAACTTGCCTGAGATCGCACAGCAAATCAGGATCTTGGGCCAAGAGTCAGTGCTGTCTTCTCTCAACAGGAGGGATCTCCCACTTCCTCACCTGGGGGTGGAGGTGGGGAGACCCCAGGGCCCCAGAGGGAGGGCCAGCATGTGGGCTGGGAGAGTGCCCGCCTGCCTCTCCCCTGGAGTACTGCTCTGGGCACCCATCCAGGGGCGACGTCAGCAGGGCTGGGAACTGGGCCGGCCCCAGGAAATCCCCTTCGGGCCGGCAGATCCCAGCAGGCCCGGAGGCCTCAGGTGCAGGAGCCTCCCTCCCTGACAGCTCAGCTCCCAGTCACCCTGTGCCCTCCGTCTGTCCTCTGGGAACAAAAACAGAGGCCCGGAGAGGGCCAGGCCTTGGCCAGAGTCACACAGCGAGATGACAGCAGGTCAGAACATTGAACCCGGATCTTCTGAGCCTGTGCTTGTTGGCGTGGCTCTTGCCGCCGAGCTGTCCCCAGGTGCCTCCAGTCAGGGCCGCTTCCTCCTGGTCTGTACAGTTTTCCCGAGGTGTCTGCTCATCCTCCAGAGGTAGCCTGAGCTCCCCTCTCCTGTCAGAATTCAGTCCTGGCCCCCAGCTGGCTAACTTTCATTTGTTCGGTGGTTAGCACAGTGCAAACAATGTAGCAGGATGATATTGACGAGGCCCTGCCATGAGTAAGCCGTGCCCAGTACCCGGGCTGCAGCCGTCACGGCAAGGCAAGCCCACGCCCTCCCCACGCTGCGGCACAGAAAGAGCCTTCACTGACACACCTTGCGGTAGGTAGCACTGTTGTCCCCATTTGAGGGCAACTGAGGCTCGCAGAGGTTCAGATGCTTCTGCGGCCACGCTGGTGGGAAGCGGTGGGGCTGGTCTCCAGCCGGCGCATGTGACCCTCTGGGGGCCCACTCACTGCTCGGTCCCAGCCCTGGCCCCAAGACTGCCCAGCACCCCATTCCCCTGAATGTCTCTGCGTCTGATAACAGTCACTGTCCTGGCCCTGCCAGGCAGACACCCCCAGACCCTCCATGGAAAAGGAGTACTGATGTGGGCAGGAGGCCTGAGTTCTTGGCCTCCCCGGCCACTAACAAGCTGCGTGAGGTCCCTTCTCCAAGCACACAGTTTCTCACCTGCGAAGCAGAGAGAACCGTTTCACCGAACCATGAAGATCACGTGACATAAAGCATGCGAGAGGGGCTTCACCCAGGACATGGTGATTTCCCTGTCTGGAATTTTATGTTGTGGATGGATCCTGGCATTAAATCCCGTCTGAGTCCCGGCAGGCCCTGACCGGCCTCCTTGCCCACGGGTGGCCCCAGTGTAACCTGCGCCTGCACCCCCAGCCGGCTTCTGAGGAAGCCCTTCTGTCTCGACACCCCCAGGGCGGACCGACAGCAGGGCCCCACGCCATCCCGGGGGTTAGAGGAGATTCAGCACCCCTGTGAACCCGGTCCCTTCATCTCCCCCTTCCTCCCAACCCCAGACCCTCCACCCGTGTCGGCCACCCCCTCGGGCCTCCGGGAAGCCCTTCCCCCGACCACCGTCACGGCCGTCCCTTCCGATTCCTCGCCCGCTCGCCAGCGAGGACGGTCTATGGGCTTTGGTGCACAGACATGGAACTCTCCATTGGTAACAGCTTGAGGCCTTTTTAGAAGGGGGGCTGCCTAGGAGTTCTGGGCTGGATTCTGCATTAGGAAATTTTCCAGGTAGGTGCGAAGTTATCATCTAGATGTCAACTATTTCATGAAATAAAAATAAAACTGCCATTCGTGGAGCACTTACTCTGTGCCGGGCACAGCGCTGAGGGTTTCACATGCGTCACACGCTCATTCTTGACAACCGCATGAGGCTGGGTGGGAGACTGAACTGTTTGCCTAAAGCCCCCCAGCCTGTCAGTGGCACGGCCAGTACCCAAGTGTGGCCGCTGGCTCCAGCCTGTGCTCTAACCTGCTGCACAGACTGGCCCTGGGGTCAGTGTTTTATATCCCCAGTGACAGCACGAGCCCCTCGAGGAGTGACACTCGACCTCAGGCTTTCCTTCTCCCCGCAGCAGCGACAAGCACAGCGCCTCGTTCTGAACTTGCATTAGTGAATATTGGCTGAATCGAACACTCCGGTGGCCCTGGCTAGACTCTCGGATGGAAGGAGGCAGTGTGTCCGCATGCGTGTGTGCACTGCTTCCACAGCCTGGAAGGCTCTACCCAGCCTTCGTGGAGCCCATGACCGTGGTGTCCCCTGGAGGGCAGTGAATGTGCACAGGTGGGACCCTACAGCTGATGAGCTTGAGGGTTTTGACCCACTCTGTTTCCGATCCCGGCCAGTTCACCCCTCCATAGGTAACCTCGTGGTCTCTCACTCCCAGAAGTCACTATATTGATCCAAACTGAATGTGGAAATCCAATCAGCACAGCACACTCCGGCCCAGAACTCCTGGGCTCGGTGACCCTCCTGTGCATGCTGATGGTGAGGGGCGGGAGGCAGCAAGAAGGTGCAATGTCCAAGAAAGCAGTGCTTGAGCAACGGGTGCAGAATAAGAGGCGTCAAGCGGAGACGTAAAGAAACAGGAAGCCCCGAAGCCCACGAGCCAGCTTGGCAGAAGCCACAGGAAGACAGCAGGATTATCCTGACTTCCCAAGGAGGGCTTACCAAGACATAGCACTAGCCCAAACCCTCACTCGCCTACCAGCCTTACCACCCAGGCTCCCTGCTCGGGTTCAGAATGCGGACGGAAGTCAGGAGGCTACCACCCAGCACGGACTCCGTTGGCGGGGCTCTTGGCGGGCCAGGGAGTGTAACATTTGTACACCATCTTCCCTCACTCTCCAGCCTCTGTGCCCTGACTCAGGGCTTTGAATGGGGGGCCTAAGCCAGTGCAGGAGGGGACAGCCCCTCAGGGTCCCTTCCCCTTGCTGGGAGGACAAGAGCAGGGCGTGGCTCATTGGACCCATCTCCCCAGGGACCTCGGGAAAGTCCCCTGGGCGGTGAGAGGGGTGGAGGATTGCAGGCCCAGGAACCCTCATCTCTGGCAGAGCAGCCTTCACCAGGGCCCCCTCTGACACATGAGCCGTCCTGATCAGATCGCTGGTAATTGAGTTGCCTTGGGGGGTAAATTCCATCCAGATGTGGAGGGCGGGGTGGGCTTCCTGAGCAGAGCAGGGGCGGGGTACTGATGCATGGAAGCCACGCAGTCCACTCGCCAAGTACCCAGGAAGCCTGGGATTTGTTCTATCATCTTCTGAAAAAGCCAGAGGTAGAATTTCAAGGCCAAGATATCCCAGTCCCCTCCCCTTCGTGGGCAGATGGGGCAACTGAGGCCTAGAGGGTCTAGAGAGCAGAAGGGACTAGTCCAGCAGTGAGCGACTGGTGGATTTGTTGGGTCAGGATGCCAGATCTCCTCCCTGGCCAGATCTCTTCAGTCTGGGGGTCTTTACATGGAAGTAGGCAGGGTGGCTCCCCACCCCAGGAATCCCCATCAAGCCGTGGATTAGGAGGTCAGGAATGGGGGTCAGGAAGCAGAAAATCTGTGGCTGGGGGAGGCTGTAATCGCCTACAGCTTAAACCCCCAAACCAGAGCAAGCTCGAGACTGGGGTTGGGAGAGAAGGCACCAGGCCCCACCCCCACCTGCCCGCCCTGCACGGCCGTGGGAGAGCCTCGGCCGGGGCCTCTTTTCCCAGGGGACGCCCCTCCATGCTTCTCTCCTTTGACCTGTGCTGGCCACATACCTTCCTGGCTCCTTTGGGCTGACTTACGGGAAGGCAGGAAGGGGCCAGCCAGCTGGGGGTGGGGGGGGCATGAGAACTTGGAGAGAATGAGAGGAAATGAGGGGGGAGTGGACTCGGGTGGGGGGAGACTAAGAAGGGAATTTCTTTCCTCCTGCCTCATGTTTTGGCTGCCTTAGTGTGAACACGTCTAGGCGCCTTATCGCAAAGGCCAGCACAGTCTGCACGAGAAAGAAAATAGCGTCTGCAGCGGGAAAAATTACATCTTGATAAAATATCCCTTTGGAATGGCATTGTGGGTCTCTTATCAGTGAGTGGCTGAGCCCCACATACCTCTCGTCTGCCTGTCCCCAGGCCCCCGCCCCTTCTTTCCCTCCCCTCCCCCTCCCCCTTCCCTGTATCCTCCCCAGAAAGTGGCCTGTGCCTAAACTCTCAAGAAAGTCAGGAGACCCAAGTTCTAGTCCTATCTCTGTCTCTGATGCTGTGCGAACTAAGCCAAATTCCCTCCTCTCTCTGGGCCTCAGTTTCCCTTCAGTAAAGAGCAGGGAGGGCCAGATGGGCCAGATGGTTTCTAAAGATCCTTCCAAGGCCAGGCAAGGTCGCTCATGCCTGTAATCCTAGCACTCTGGGAGGCTGAGGCAGGAGGATCTCTTGAGCTCAGGAGCTCAAGACCAGACTGAGCCCTGAGCAAGAGGAAGACCCCGTCTCTAAAATACAAAAAATAAAATAAAATAAAGATGCTCCCAGCATTAACACTTTGTGATGCTGACATTTTCATACTTTGTGCTTCTATACGTTTTTTTTTTTTTTTGAGACAGAGTCTCACTCTGTTGCCCGGGCTAGAGTGAGTGCTGTGGTGTCATCCTAGCTCACAGCAACCTCAAACTCCCGGGCTCAAGCAATCTTCCTGCCTCAGCCTCCCGAGTAGCTGGGACTACAGGCATGTGCCACCATGCCCAGCTAATTTTTTTCTATATATTTTTAGTTGTCCGATTAATTTCTTTCTATTTTTTTTTAGTAGAGACGGGGTCTCGCTCTTGCTCAGGCTGGTCTCGAACTCCTGAGCTCAAACAATCCGCCCACCTCGGCCTCCCAGAGTGCTAGGATTACAGGCATGAGCCACCGCGCCCGGCCTGTATGTTTCAAAGTTTTCTGCTCCTGCCCAGTGTCATTGTGTGGCAAATGTCTCTGATCTGAAATGTGCAAATCTCCTTCATTTCCATTAGACACGTGAAATTCTTGCTTAATCCAACCCAGAGCTTGTACAGCTCACGAGAGGGTCCGTCTCCGCCTCCACCTGAAAGGTCCTGCAATAGTACCTGGCTTTCAAATTTTTTAGACATACATATTTTTTCCTCAAAATACTTCCTACATGGAAATCCCCCTGGAAAACAGGCAATGAAGCAATTGCACCTGCTCCAACCCATTCCCCTCCTCCCCCGCACTCTGCTCCTCCACAGCAGCCGGGGGCCCGCTGAAGCCCCTCGCAAACTTCTGGGCCGTGGGTGGAGTGCAGCGGTGGGAGTCCCAGCTCAGCTACTACCTCCCTGTGTGACCTTCAAAGAGCCTTTCCCCCTCTCTGAGCCTCAATTTTATCCTCTGAAAAAAATGGGAGGGCTGGGCATGGTGGCTCACACTGTAATCCCAGCACTTTGGGAGGCCGAGGTGGGAGGATCTCTTGATGCCAGGAGTTCAAGACCAGCCTGAGCAACATAGCAAGACCCCGTCCCTACAAAAAATGAAAAAATTAGCCGGGTGTGGTGGCACACGCTTATAGTCCCAGCTATTCCGGAGGCTGAGGTGAGAGGATCGCTTGAGCCCAGGAGTTTGAGGCTGCAATGAGGTATGAACGTGCCACTGTACTCCAACCTGGGTGTCAGAGTGAGACCCTGTCTCAAAAAAAATGAATGAATAATTATTTGGAGGGATACTGCTCACCATGCCCACTCGCCAGGTTGTTGAGAGAGAAACTAAATCGTCACTAAGAAAATGCTCCGTAAACTCTAAGAGCATGTTATGATGATGACGGAGAACTTGGAGTCTGCAAATGTGAGACCTGGGACCAGCTACACAAATCCTTCCTCCTACGGTTGGGGAAATGGAGGCTCAGAGAGGGAAAGGGACTTGACAAAGGCCACACAGTGAGACGGCAGCAGATCCAGGGGCAAAGGGAGGCCAGGGAGGTGGCGGCACCCACCTCCTCGGCCATCGGTCAGGAAGGCCTGTCTGCAGGTCGAGGGAAAGACTGGGTGATTTTCAGGGATTCTGCCCAGCTTGAATATTCAGCAGGACCCCTCTGAGATACTCAGAGTCTGGGCTTTCCCCTCTTCCAGCCTCCCGGCCCCGCCAGGCAGAGTTGGAGAGAAGACCCCTTCATGCAGCAGCCAAGCCCTAGCTCTGACCCAAGTTTCTGTTCCCTAAAGACCCTCCCTCTGGCAGAGAAGCCCCATCCGCACTCGCCCGGCCCCCCGTGGCCGCCTCCCCTGCTGCCGTCCACACCCCCTCAAGCACGAGTCCTGGCTGTGCACAGGACCCCACAGAGCGCCTCCGTCCTCTGGCCATCTGGGTGGCAGGTTGCAGCTAACACACATCTGACCGTCGGCAGGCTGGAGCACAGCCACGTAGGGCAGCCCCCTCTGCCCAGCAGGGACATGCCCCACCCCATACCTGACTTCACGGACCGTGTCATCTTGTGGTGCTTTGTCATTCCAGAGCCACACACTGCCAGAGCTGGCAGCCCCCTCAAGACCACGACAGGCACCCGCACAGCTCCCAGACCACCATTCCACTGGCCACACACTGCCCGGTTCCCTCCAAACCCAGGCACTGCCTCAGAATCCTCCTTATTACAGAACTCCGGCCAGCATCGACCAACCAGAACAGACACGGATGCTCTCGCCTGTAGAAATAGGCCGAGCCACTCACAGCATGTAAAATAGAGCTAAAGCCCAGAAAGGAGAGGACAGTCCCTGAGTCACAGAGCAAATTAGGGGCTGCTCGGGGAACAGAACCCGGGGCTCCAGGGCTCCTCCTGCAACCCCTGCAGACCGAGCATCCGCAAGCAAGGAACTTCCCGCCCTGCCCTGGTTCTGTCCTGGCCTCAGCTCCCAGCGTTCCCATGGCCAGCCTCTTCCTCACTCCCTGCCTGAAAACAGCACACGTGTCGGGTCCATCCCAGGTATGACCCAAGGCTAGGGTCCCAAGCCCCTTTCTCTGTGAACGAGGAAGCCAGAGACCAAACCATAAGGGGTACACTCCAAAGAGTTGGGTCTCCGGTGGGCTATCGCCATGGCTGACAACCCTCTGAAGGGTTGTCCTGGGGCAGAGAGGGGAGTGTGTTGTTCGGAAGGCAGAAGTGAATCTACAGAGACACTACAGCAAGGTGGATTTCTGCTCAGTCTAAGGAAGAGCTTTCTACGAGCCAAAGCTGCCCAGTCACAGAAAGCAATACCTTGACAGGTAGTGAGCACCCCGTCACTGGAGACAAGTTTTAGATTCCCACGTGGGGTGAGCAGAGCTGGGAGGAGATGTTAGAGGAGAAGGCTTCAAAAGCCCTTTTCTGTCCTGACAGGGTGTGATTTGGGCAAACACACGGAGTCGTTCATGCTCACAGACCACAGTTGCTCCAACACAAGCTCCTCTGCCCTCTGACGGCGGGGTCAAGTGTTTACACCCGAGGAGTGTCCTCTGTCCCTCAGGCCACGGGTCAAAGAGGGGAAGGGTTCTCAGAACTCCGGGATTGTCGCCTTGTGCTAGCTGACCTCCAGGGTCCAGCCCCAGTGCCTCCTTCTCCCCATGGAGCATTCGGAATCCCCCACCTGGAACGCTCTTGCCTGCCTCCAAATCCCCATGCTAGTGTGCCTCGTTGCGCTAATTCCACCTTGAATCACAACAGTCATTCTCAAGAATTTTTTTTTTTTTTTTGGTGGCATAGAGATACCACATAGAAACGTCTAATCTCTTTGTAATGAAAAAATTGTCCCTTTAAAAACTCTTAAAAGCTCTTCATTCATCAACGGTTGCGTTGTCAGATTTAGAAAGTAAAAATACAGGATGCCCAGTTAAAGTTGAATCTCAGATAAACAACAAATGACCTCTTTTCAGGATAAGTAGGGCTTATGCGATATTTGGGACATACTTATACTAAAAAAATTATTCATCGTTTATCTGAAGTTCAAGTTTAACTGGATGTCTTGCATTTGATCTGGCAAGTCTAACCAAGAGGAAAGTCTTAGCTGAGTGCCGGCCTGTCTTTAACACAGCTCTCAGGCTTGTGAGTCTCCCTTTTTATCAGAGAGTGAGTCAGTCTCAGGCTGTAGGTAAAATTTAACAACATGGTTTTGTTTTTATTGTCCTTTATTTATATGGTTACTATGTTTGGCAAGTGATACTCAAGACACCCAAGTCTTCCCTTTAGAGTAGCAATATGAAGTTCCTTTTGAAATAATTGTATTCAAGTTTTCAAAAGTGAACCAATATTTTTAAAATGTTACATAAGTCATATTACAGGCTAAACACAGATATGACAAAAAGCAGGAAGGTGGAAGCCAGGAGACCAAGGCTGAGGCTATCTGAGAAGGCACTTCTCCCGTTCCCCATCTGTGAGCTCCGGGGTCCCCTCCTCCCCTGCCCCGTCCCTCATCCTGCACTTGCTGGACGGCTGGAATTCTCCAGCCCGCAGGGCAGGCCTGCAGGAAGTGCCGGAGGCTCGCTGCGTGTGTTGCAATTCTGGGGGAGAGGTTTCGGCCCGTTCTCCATCGCTGAGGTCCCCAGAGCCCCTTTATACAAAACAGCCTCCCTGGCCTGGGCTCGACTTCAGAGAGGCTGTTTCTGAGGAGGCAGCCGCCAGGGACTTCTCGATGTGTTTCCAAGTCAAATCCAAACCTTTTCAGTTTTGCCAAGAATCCCACCCCCCTTCCACTCTGGCTGCCTCTGGGAGTCAGGGCTGCAGGGCCGCGTCCTCCAGACAGCCCTCCCACCCACCAGAACTTCCGGTCCAGACACCAGCGGTGCCCCCACCCCACGCCTGGCACCCAGAGCCCTGGGATGAGAGGTGGGGGCTGGGAGGGGAGCAGAGAAGGAGCTAATTCCCTGGATTGCCGTGAAGGCTCAGCCCCTCCTAGACCAGGACCGGGGTCGGGGTGGGGGGGCACCAGCAAGTCTCTTCCACACAAGCCCCTTCTCAAGCAAGCCCTGCCCGCTTCTTCTTCAGCAAGAGCCATTCTTCCCGAGACTCCACATAGCAGGCGCTGTCCTAAGTCCTTTCCATGAATCCTCTCATCCCGCCCTCGCAGGGACCCTCAGAGGTGGGAATTGCCATCATCTAATCATGGAGAGGCTCGGATGTGTTAAGTAACTTGCCCAAGGTCGCGTAGCTAAAAGGGACGGAGCCCAGGATTTGAACCCAGGCAGGGTGGCTGCAGACATCCGCACATAAGCACCACCCTCAGCTGCAGGGCATCAGCTCCCGGAGAGTTCTAGAACGTGAGGGAGGGAAACTGAGAGACCGAGAGAAGCAAAGGCTGCCTGACAGGCTTGCCTTGCCCCTGGCAGAAATCCCTCTGCGTCCCGCCTAGCATCTGATTGCCACCAGAGCTGGAGTGCTCTACCAACTTGCTGTGTGGCCTGGAGCAGCCTGCTTGCCCTTTCTGGGTCTCTGCATCCCTGGGCTCTGTCACAGAGGCCTTTCAGCTTGGCCACGCAGTGGTGGCCCCTCCGCCCCCCTCCAGGGGCCTGGGTCCCCGCCAGAGTGGAGCCAGGGGGACACACGGGGGAGCGGCATGGGGACCATCGCAGGCTTCACTCCCCTCTTGCTCCTCAGCAAAGATGCTTCCCCTCAAGGCGGAGGCAGGCTCCAGCCCAGACATCAAAGGGCCTGCGTGGCTGGCGCTTTGATGGGAGCCTTGTAAAGTAATAGGAAACATGAGGATGACACTGTGCCCCAGCCCAAAGCACAAGGCTTGGAAAAATGAAAAGAGGAAACTCTTGGCAGCCCTCTGCGCGGGTTTTGGCTGAACTCGGCTCCTTGCAGCTGTCGGCAGCCTGTCCTCCCCCTACTAGGCTGTTTGCAGCCACCCCGGGGGGATGCAGGTCCTTGCATGGCCTGTGAGCCAGGGACCTCTCTCCAAGCAAAGGAACAGTCTTCTGGGGCCCCTCTCTCCCAGGCTCCAGAAAGTACCAGAGAAAGCACAGGAGCCAGGGGCTTGGAAAGGGCTCCCAGGGACTCAGAAGGAATCCTCATCTGAAAATCCTTTAGCCCATCTCAGACCTCAAGACTGTGTGGCTCATAATCCAGCAATTTGCTCTTTCCACCCTCTGCCAAGTGCATCAGCAGCAGTTGACCAGACCTGGGAGGCCGCCTGTCATTGCCCTGCTCTGAGCCTTCTGAGGTGGCAATGGGTGATATCTGCTGAGTTGCGTGCACACGCCCTCTGGCCGGCAGTGCTGCTAGGAAGCTACCCAGCACGTGTACCAGCGCATGTGCTCAAAGGTGAATGCACCAGGATACGTCTGTCCAGGATTGTTTGTGGAAGCAAAAGCCTAGAAACGATGTCAATGTCCATCTGTAGGGACTGGTGACGAAGTATGGAGCGTCCATGCGCAGGACAGCAAGTGGGGCCAAACCCACAGACAGACACACAGGTGCTGCTGAGAAAGGGTCAGTGAAGCATACACTGGAACAGAGAATGGTGCGTTTAATATGCTACCACTTATGAAGGGAGGGGTGGACACCCTGGATCAACGCAGCGTAGGCCATGGCTCCAGGGGTGTACGAGACCTGTCCACAGGGGTTGCTTCTCAGAAGGGAACTGGGGGAGGGGAAGGGAAATTTATTTTTTCTTGAACATCCAGTTGTACTGTTTGCTTTTTTCTTTTTTACAATGAGTGTGCTATATGAATTTTTAATGTCAAAAAAATGCAAAATCCTTTTTTAAAAAAAATTGTTTTGTACTCTGTATAGGTTAAAGTCCAAAAGCCTCAGCCTGACTTTATGGCCCCTGGGAGCCCCGCCCCCGCCTCCTCTTCTCTCCTCTGTCCCCATCTCCCCACCCCCCACCCCTACACCTCTGCCACACAGCATGGTTCTTCTCCCCCGACACGCACAAACGGAACGCGCCCTCTTCTCTCTGACGCTCACGGTCCTGTGTCTGGGCTCTGAGCACACCCAAGACCTGCTTCTTCCACGGCTGCCACGGAAGCCCCTCCCTTGCCAACGGTGGAGGACAGGCAGCTCGAGCCTGGCTCTGGAGGAGTTCTCCCCA
>RJWJ010021844.1:0-27465 GCA_004363605.1 Indri indri | reverse complement strand
CTCCCTTGCAAACAGAGATCTGTCCAGGATATCTGAGGCACATACCCTTGATCACAGAATCTCAGACTATATCTAAGAAGTGCTATCATTTAAAAAAGACCTATTACATGGCATGCATTTTACACAAAATTGCTAATCTTCATCAGAACACATTGTTATTTCCATGGTTACATGTTTTGACCCAGCTATTCCTTTTTGTTAGCCTGGAGATCAACTCTCAGAGAAATCATCCTGACCATCTAGCATGCAGTCTCAATTTTCAGTCTGTCTAGGAATCACCCAAGGAGTTTGTTTTAATAAAGTAGACTCTTGGACTCCACTCCAAAGGTTCTGATTCAGGAGATCTGGAGTGGAGCCCAGAAATCAGCATTTTTAAACAAGATTTCCAAAGGACTCTGATACAAAATGATTCTTGAGACTAGCCATGAGAAAATAGGCCTGGCTCAATCAGGGCTCCTTCCCAGATCCTACCCCAGACTTTGCATTTACTCTATAGGACTACTTATTACAGTTATTGAAAGTAAATATTTGTCCATCCGGTCTGCTAGATTGTGAGTTCTTTGGAAACAGGGATTGTCTCTTGTTCTCATAAAATCTTAGAATCAAAGTTTTAGATTCATACTATCTTAGAGGTCTAGAATCATTTAATGATAGAAGTAAATTGGAAGGACTCTCACAAGTTTCCTAGTCAAATTCCTCATGAGCCTAATGAAGGCTGTTTTGTTTTTGACATGAGTCTGTCCAGCTTCTCCTGCACACCTCTGGTGATGGGGAGTTCATTGCCTCCAAGGCAGCCAAATGGCTCTAATTATTACGACTTTCTCTCATTTTGACAAAGACTGCCTCCTGTTGACTTCTACCCTTTGGTCTTTGCACCCATTGGAAACTTAAAATATAGGCCTGATTTTTGTTCACTTTTCAGTCTTTCAAGGATTTAAGGTCTATCCTCCCACTTCCCCTTCTCTGGGGTGAGGATGAGGCAGGAACGCTGTTAGGGAAGGTAGCTGGCTAAGGGACTGTTGGAAAGTAGACCGAGTTGCCTCATTTTCCCCAGCTGCGCCTTGTAAGCTTGCTGTTAGGCTTAGACGACCTACTGTGTATAGTGCGCCTAGAGCTGGGCCTAGCACGAGGCACGTGCTTCATAAATGGCAGCTTCTGTTGTTACTGGGTGAGAAAAGGAAGGAGGAAACAGAGTTCCTGTCCCTGAGGAGCCTATCGTCTGAGAGGGACCCTCAAGGAGCTCCCTAATCCAAAGAATTTGGAGACAAAGTCATGACCTTAGGAAGGGGAGGGTGGGGGAATGAGGTGGAGGTCGAGGGTAGGAGGGGCCGATTGAAGGGATGAAAGGAAGACTCACCTAGAGATGCACCTCCTTCAAGTCTATACTTAAAAGTCATCATCTTGGTAAGGCCCTCCCTTCCCATCCAATTTACAAATTCTAATCCCTCCCTTCTCTTGTCCTCCCTAACCCCCTTCCCTGCCTTGTTTTTTAGTTAACACTTAACCAGATGATTCTGATATATTTCACTTATTTTTTAAAAATCTTTCGTTGTTCTTGTTGCATCCCCAGCTGAGGCTCACAGCTCCCTCTGTCCCTCAGCCCTATCTCAGAGCTCTCCTTGACTCTGGATTCCTATAACCACCCCCTTCGCATTCCCCTCAAGCCTAGGGGCAGTAGTGATGCCCAAGCATGTTAAGCCCCAGAGTACTTCATGACCCAGTGGTTTCCCCACTTTCTGCCCATCTCTGAATAGAGCCTCCTCAGATTACTGATATGAGATGGCCATCTGCTTCCTGCAGGGACCTGACTGATACAGAGGCCCATTCTCTGTGCTGCCACGGCCCCTTGTACTTCCCTTCAACACACCATTACTATTCTGTGTTACAAGTGTCTACTTTATTAATTGACTCCACACCTGGAATATAAGCTCCTTGAGGGCACTAAGCCATCCCCAGCACCAAGTCTAGCACAAAGTAGACCTTAGTAAAAATTTGCTGAATAAATGAATGAATGATGGTCATGAAAGGGAAGATCGCTAGGAATTGTGTTATCAGGGAAAGCTTCCAAGAACAGATGGAACCTGAGAAAGCCTCAAAGTAGCAGAATGCTTTTTCAACCTCCAGGCCAAACTTCTCCTCTGAGCACGAGACTCACATATCCAACAACATACTTGACATGTCTGTTTGGATAACATGTTGGGACTGGAGCTCTTGATTTCTTTCCCTGGTTCTCCTCAATCTTCTCTCTCAGTAAATGGCACCATCATCTGCCCGATTCTCTGTTTTCTTCATAGAACTCTTACCCAATCTTCTGTTTAGCTGTGTATTGATTTGGGGTCTGCCTTTCCCATTAGACTGTAAGCTCAACAAGAACAGAGACTAGTTGTGTCTTTTTCTCCATAGTATCCCCAGGATGTAACTCCATGTCTGCCTAGGAGGTGGGGGAGAACGGTTGAGAGGTAGGGCGAGTGTGGGTGGTATCAGAAGCCTAGGTCACCAGGGGAAATGCAGTGTGAATCACACAGGAAGTTTAACAGTCACATCAAGTTATTTTATTCCATTACTCATGAGGAGTCTGTGTTTGTGCCTCCATGGTCTTATCTCCTCCTGGCCTGTCAGTTTGATCCTTAATTCTTTGCATTCCCAAATCTGAAATGCTATAGCCCAGAAATCAACGTGTTCCCCTCTCTCTACCTCTTCTCCTTCTCTCTCTTTTGAACTCCTCTCTGAGGGGAATGCTACCTCCTTCTCTGTGGTGTTTGTGGGTGTCTGAGGATGTGCTTTCCAGAGTCTCATTCTGATTTCAACAGCAAATACGTGTCTTTGGAGGAACTGCTTGTCCTCTCTGGGCCTGTTTCCCCCTCTGCACAGGAGGGTGTCAGGCACTCTGATCCTTGTGGTCCCTACCGGATCTGGCCTTCTTCAAGACTCAGCCTGGCCTCCTGGGGAGGGACAGGTACCACATCACAGTGCGCAGCTCAGCCAGGTGTGGTATGTTGGCTCTCCATAGGCTCAAAGCATCTTCACACTCGCTGTCTCATTTGGTCCTTTGGAGTCTAGACTTGAGTTCAAACTGTGGACCTGCCTCTAACTACATAAACTTGGGCAATTTCTTCTTCTGAGCTTTCCTCTTCTGAAAACAGGGACGTTAATATAAACTTTCAGATTTGTAATTTGCTGCAAAGATTAAATAATGTGTGTAAGGTGCTTAGAACAGCCCTGGGCCGTCGTAGCTTGGGCTGGAGAGGGGCAAGTGTAGTGGAATTGAGTTGGTCTGAATACCAATAACTCCTCCCAGGCTCCTGGCGTTTCACAAGGCTCAGCGCGCCCCTGTCTATCCTCTGCTGGTGGATCAGGGCTGTGTGTCAGTCATGGTCCCAGCAGGAAACAGATGGCACCCTGAACTGGATAATTTAATGAGAGTGTGATGAGGGTTGAAGAAATTAAGAGGGAATAGTGCAGTATGCCTGGCTAGCAACAGTGCAGAGGGAAAGCACCTACACTGAGAGGGCTAGAGGAGGAAGCGCTTTCTGGAACTTGGAGAGGGAAGTGGTGGGGAGGGCAGGTGGGTTGGAGCTGTGGCCTTTGGTAGAAGCTGCAACCAGCCCATGCTGAGCTGCAGGGAGAAAGCCAGGGAAACAATACCATCTTCTTCCTCCCCTCCCGTCCTGTGATCTTCTACCACTTCCTCCTGTTGGCGCAACTCATGGAGAGTGAGGTCTGTGGTGGGTGGAGAAGGGTGGTGAGTACATGGAGGGGCAAGTGGAAGGGTCGGGACCAGGCAGTGGGTGGGGTCCCTCCATTCCTTTTTAGCCTGCCCTGGGCAGTGGGTGGTAGGGAGGAGTAGGAGAACTAAGGAATGTGGGAGGAGGCTGTGAGCTGGGATTGTTCACCCCAGAGAGGGGTAGGAGGAGGACAGGCTTCAGTTCCTCAAATGCCCATGTGCTCTCTAACACCTCCAGGCGTTTGCCTATGCTGTGCTCCCTGCTCGGGACACCCTTCCTCCCAGGGCCGGCTAACTCATCCTTAGATGCTACTTCCTCCTGGAAATCTCCCCTGCACTAAGTTAGATGCCCTCCTCTGTGTCCCTGACCAGCCTCATCCCTCTACTTTCCCACTTTTTACATGTATCACCCGGGTATAAGCTGCTGTTCTTGGGGAGAGTAGAGTCTGACGTGGGAAGACTGGCCCTGACTTCATGAGCCTCCAAATCGTTGGGAAAACGTTGCCCTCCTGGGGGAGCCCTCAGTCCAAGAGGGAGTGATGTAGCAGCCTGGGGGTGTCAGAGCACAGTTTGTTTTATGGTGCTTCTCATCTTCCACCTCCAAGGTCATCAAACATTTGGAAAACAGGCAACAGATGTGGGTGTTTTTACCAGAGCTCTGGCTGAACCCACAGAGAAATATGGGATCCCCTAATTCTTCCTAGTGATAAGAGAACACCTGGATGGGGCTGACACAGGCACAAGCAGAGAGAGTGGTCAGCAGAGGATATCACAGGAAATGGGACCTGGGCCAAGTCACCAGAGGCACCGCTTTGAGCCTCTGGTTCCTCACCTGCAAAACAGGAATCTTGGTCTTGCAAACCTCACAGGGCTCCAAGGAGCAAGTGAAGTGATGGCTGAGAAAGCACTTTGAGAGCTGAGAAGTGCTTGTAATTGGCTTCCCCCTCAGATCAGGAGCTCCTGGAAGGTGGGGCCATGCCTCAGAGGTTTTAGATGTTTGTAAACCCACATCAGTCAATAGGATAATGTGACAGCAAAACAAAACAAAAAACCAAAAAATGATACTGACTTAAGTTTTACTTTTAGAAGAATGTATTTGAGGCTAATTTGGATTCCCCCAGAAGCAGGCCCTGAGACAAGGAACTGAGCACAAGTGCTTCATGTGTGAGGTGATCCCGGGAAATACTATTCCAGGAGTGGGGAAGTGAGACGGGAGAAGGGAGCCTATGACGAGGTGTACTGTTAGCAAGCTTAGCCCTACTAGGGAACTCTGGAGGCCTGTGTAGAACACACTGAGTTATCCCTCAGTAGAGGCAAGGGGACTAGCAGAGTCAATCACTGGTCGAGGGCTACTCCCAGGGGACATTAATTCTCCAGCACATCCAGCCTGACACGTGGGTTGACAGCCCCTGCCCTTCCACAAGTCGCAGACAAAAGGAACAGATGCTGGCAGTCAGGAGACCTATGGCACTGAAATGGCAAGGCCAGGGGAATACGCATAGGCCACCTAAAGCAGCCGCTGTTGTCTGGAGCAAGTCAGGCCCCTGCTCTCGAACAGCTTCCTATCGGAGACTTGCGTGCTTCTCCTCTACCTGAAATATACCTTGCCTTCTTGTCTATCCCCAAATTTCCTACTTGTCTTCTGAGGCCGTAGTAGACACCTGGTGTCTTGGCCTGCGCAGAATCCCTTCTTTTGGGGACAGAAACTTTCTCTCCTTTTGGGAGTCGCCCCTCCCTACCTTGCTTTCAGCTCATGTGGTATTCAGATTTTTCCAAAATTAACTGAATATTTGTTGCTGTTGAAGAAGTATTTCTATGTGTGATGATGATATTGTGGTTAAAGAGAGTTCTAAAAGAGTCTTTATCTTTGGGGAATACATACTGAAATATTTTTGATTGAAATAATATGGTATCTCTGATTTGCTTCACAATAATCCAGGGGAGGCAGGAAGGTGGTACCAGTTTAGATAAACTAGGATTGGCCATGAGTTGATGATTGCTTTAGCTGTATGATAGGTACATGGAGGTTCATTGTTATACGTTTAAAATATTTTATAATAAAAAGCTTTAAAAATAACATTCTAAGATTGCTATGGTTTAGATATGGTTTGTTTGGCCCTGCCAAGTCTCATGTTGAAATTTGATCCCCACTGTTGGAGGTGTTTGGATCATGGGGGCGGATCCCTCATGAATGGCGTGGTGCCATCCTCCAGGGAATAACAGAGTTCCCACTCTTTAGTTATGAGATCTGGTTGTTAAAAAGAGCCTGGCACCTTTCCCCTCTCTCTTGCTTCCTCTCTCACCATGAGATCTGCACACACTGGCTCCTCTTCACCTTCCGCCATGAGTGGAAGCTTCCTGAGGCCGTCACCAGAAGCAGAGCAGATGCTGGTGCTATGCTTCTTGTATGGCCTGCAGAACTGTGAGTCACATAAACCTCTTTTCTTTATGAATTGCCCAGCCTCAGGTATTCCTTTATAGCAACACAGACTAAGACAAAGATGTTGGAGCATTTAAAATTCAGGCATTACCCTTGAACATTGCTGATGGGAGTATACATTGGTATAACTTTTATGGACGGCAATATGAAAATATTAAAATAAAATGCACATATCCTATGACTCAGAAAATCATTTTTAGAAATGCAAACTTTGTACTCACCATGTGTGAAATAACACACACACAATTTATATATGGATTCTCATTGTATCTTGGTTTATAAAAGCATAAGATTAGTAATAATCTAAATGTCCTCAGTAGAGGCTAGCTAAATAAGTTCAGTAGAGTACTACATAGTTACTAATAAGAATGATGATGCTCTTTATATACTGATGAAACAATTGCAAAAGCGTAGGACCGTGCATATGGTATGCTGCTATATGAAAAAGAATACATATTGTCATATATGCTTATATATGTATAAAATATCTCTAAAGTATATAAATAAGACACTTATCATCACGTAGGCCTCCAGTGAAAGAAACTGGGTTTTACAAGGGAGAAAAGTCAGAGCAAGACTTACATTTCAATGCCACCATTCTGTACCTTTTAAATTTTATTCCCTGTGCATGCATTACCAATAATAAAAAAATGATCAAAGTTTTTTAAAAAATAAAAACAAAGTTAAGGCATTCAAAAATATAATTATAAAGACTATGTAGCAATGTGGGGAAATGTGTGTAGTATTATGTTTGCTTTAAAAGAGCATACAAAATTTTATCTACATAATTAAAAGTACATTAAAAATAAAATATGTCTGCTCACGATCAGTACTAAAAACACACACAAATGAAAAGGATGTGTTAGGTGGGAGTGCAAGTGTTTTGTTTTTTTACTTTATAGATATAATACGGTATGGTGTGATAGTATGTACAGTAAACGACAATTTGGTTAAAAATATCAGATTTGGATTGCAAACATCTGATTTCCATGGGAATTTTCAGAAAGAGCCTTTTTACATGAAGCAAGGCACACCTGGTAACGCTGCCAGAGCTGGGTTCTGTCGAGTTTCCTGCCAGCCTCACCAGAGGAAAAAGATGCTGGACCAGTAACTGCAGTTGGTCACGTCCTCACCCTCAGCACTGGTTCAACCGATGCTGGACAATCTGTTTATTTATGAGGAAAAGACTCTGAACAAACAAGAAGAGGCTTTCTCGAAGGGGGAAAGCCAGGGTGTTAAATATCCTCCTTCATACGCTCAGCTTCCTTCCTTGAGGAAGGGCCCTAGTGGGAAAGCGGAGGTGGGATCTGTCCAAGCAGGAACCCACAGCAGTGTCCTGATCCAATTGCACAGCCAGAGCTCAGCTGAATACTGGCCTCCTGTTCTTCACCCTCCCCAGCTCTGACTGCCCACTGCCCACCTGTTCTTGGAGACGCCTCTCCTACAGGATGCCTGCCCCACTGGCCCTTCAGAACCGGGACTGGAATCAGGGTCCCCTGACTTCTCATTCCAGGTTCTTTGCACTCGTAACAGGCTGTGGCAGCCAGTCTCCAAGATGCCGCCTAAAGAGCCTCACAAGCCTCAATAAGCCTAAAGAGCTTGTTGCCCTTGTGAAGTCCCTTCCATACTGAATAGGGCTCATCTGTTAGAGGACTGCAGAAATGACTGTGTGACTTCCAAGGTTGGGTCATGAAAGACATTGCGGCTCCCATCTTGTCTCTCTCTGACATCACTTGCTCTGGGAGAAGGCAGAGCAAGTGCCCTGTCATGAGAATATTTAAGCATCCCTATGGAGAGGTCCACATGGTGAACTGAGTGCTCCTGTCAACAACCATCTGGGAAGCTCATCTGCCAGCCCAGTCAAGCCTTTAGATGACTGCAGCCCCAGCTGACACCTTGACTGCAAGTTCATGGAGACCTCAAGCTAGAAACACTCAGCTAAGCTTCTCCCAAATTCCTGACCCACAAAAAATATATGAGATAATAAATGTCTGTTGTTTTAAGTCACTCAGTTGTGGTGATTTTTTACACAGTAATAGGTAGCTAATACAAAGCCTTATAAAATTAGAGGTCTCATAAAAGCTCACTATTAATATCTTTGGCATATGTACAGTGTGAGAAATTATTCTTGTCTTTCCCAGCCTCTGGCCTAGCTCAGGTTACCCCAACTAAAACTAGCTAAATTATCAAACTTGGGGAATCTAACCCAGGAAGACATTTTGTTCTTTAAGAGGCTCTTCCTTTTATTGCCTAAAGTATCCAGGTCTCTTGCAAAAGCACATCACATCACCTTCACCTGGGTCATCCAGATATTTGATTTCCACAAAAGGAAAAAGAGCCCAGAATTGCCCAGCTATATACAATACAGAAGAAATAACAAATAATTGAGAAATGACAATCTATGTATGACATCTGAGTTTCTCTATGCTGAGAAGCTGATGGCAACAGTGGTGCTAATGTTTTATATCACATGTGTTGCTTTTCATAGTGTTTTCACAGCTAGTATCTCTGAGGTAGGTGGGAAGATATAAATGGACCAGGACACATATGGAAACAATGGCTCAGAGCTTATGATTTGCCCTTAGTCTCATGGTCAGTGAATGACAGGCCAGGTCTAGAATCCGGGTTTTGGTAGGTGACTCGAGTCAGACTTGGTGCTTCCCAAGGCAGGACATTCTGGCTGTGATAACATGATTCGCTCTTCAGTTGCAGTTGTCCTCGGAGATCAATGTGCACTTGTAGGTCTCTTTAAAGGCCACAAGGAAAGGTGGCACTACTTCTTCCACAGTGACGTGCCTCTGGAGCTCCTTACTCAGGGAAGTGACACCTGTCCCCACCAGCCCGCAGGGCACAATGTGTTCAAACCACGTGAGGTCTGTAGAGCAATTCAGAGCCAGGCCATGGGATGTGATGTGCCTTCCACAGCGGACTCCTGTAAGGCGAGACAAAGGGTCTTAGAAAAGATACCCTCCCCTTCTCAGGATCCCTCCTGGTGCGATGAGAGAACTGGACTAGATCACTGGTTTTCAAATTTTGTTTCTGAAGCAAGAAGGGATTCTGCAGTGATGGGAAAAGGGAACAGATTCAGGGTAGGGATGTGTGGCTCCACAGCAGCTGCACTTATGGGAATTCCAAGCAATGTCCTTAAACAGAGAGATTCTGTTGCTTAAAAAAAAAAGCTTGAAAATTAGTTAGCACCCTTATTGTCATTATATTGTGATTCATAGGATGTAACCTGGAAATTCATTTACTCATGTCTCTCCATCCATCACAAAACGTGCTGAACTAGACGACGGGTGAGGACCTCTCAACACACCCCTTCTCCGGCCCGGGCTCTCCCCACACCTCCATTGGTCCAGCCCCACCAGGCCCCGCCCCGGTCCCGCGGCGCTTACCGATCGCGCAGATCTTGCGCTCTTCCAGCCAGACGCCGGTGTAGGGCGGGGGCCGCGCGCGGGCGCCCGGCAGCCCCTGGAGCTCACACAGGCGCACTGCGCACGCCTCCAGCGCCGCCACGTGCGTGCGCAGGCGCAGGCCGAGGCGCCGCAGGTCGAGCACCGGGTGGCAGAGTAGCTGGCCTGGGCCGTGGAAGGTGGCCAGGCCGCCGCGGCCTGTGGCGCGCACCTCGGCGCCCAGGGCCCGCAGTCGCGCAGTTTCCTCGGGCGTCAGGCCGCCGCGCAGCCCGGCCGTATACACGGGCCCCGCGGGCTCGCAGAGCAGGAGCGCGCCCGCCTCAGTCCCCGACAGGGCCTCGGTGCCTGGCTCGGCTTGCAGCTCCCGCAGCCAGCGGTCCTGCAGCGCCAGCAGCTCGGCATACCGCACCCGACCCAGCCACAGCAGCCGTACCGCGGGTTGCCGCATCGCACCCGTTGCGGCGTCGGCCGGGCCCGCCCGCCTGCTGCCTGGACCCGGGGGCGTGCCGGGGGGGCGGGGACTCGAGGGCACGCCCTAACCCGCGGCTCCTGAATGGTCCTTGGAGGGTATGTGATCCCCGACCCAGCGCAGGGTCGGCCTCATGCATCCATTCATTTCAACGACCAATATTTAGTGCTTGCTGTGTTCTCCAGGCCCTGCCCCAGGCGCTTGATACAGAATGCACAAAGTATGAGAAAAAAGATCTGTCCTGGTAAGATTACATTCTTACAGCAGATGATAAGTATGTATTAAAAGTGATAAGTAAATAAGGTTATTTCACGTAGTGATAAGTGCTATGAAAAGAAAAAACAGGGTAATGTGGTGTGTCCTGTGTTGAGCTCCGGGAGGACTCAAGAGGGCGATTAGCGTGCACACAGGAGGTTTATTGGTGAGCATGGGGAGTGCTTCAAGACCAGCACCTGTCCGAGAGTGATGGAAGCAGGATTAGGTAGGCAGGAGGAGAAGTTGAACTGTGAAACAGTTGCAACAGAGGCTTTAGCCAGTCCCAAGGAATACTCTAAGGCTAGGATGACCCCTTCAGAGTTGTTCCAAATTAAAGCAAGAAGGCCAAAAATTTATATCCTTGCAGTCATGGATGGATACAGACTACACCTGGGGAGGCACTATGATTTTTTTTTGTTGTTGTTGTTGAGGCTGCTTCCTACAGCGGAAGGCAGTTCCCAGAGAGGGTCTCAGTTGTGAGTCATCAGCAACTAACTCCCAGAACCTGGGGGAATGACCAGCTAGGTCCTGAGGAGGGATCTGGACCACAGTATCCACTGTATTGAGGTTGGAATGTCATTTAAACAAGTCTGAATTCATTCAGTAAACTGCTGACCAACTATGTGTTAGTCTCATTGCTAGGTGAAGAGGATTCACAAGGCTGTCCTGTCCCTGTATTCCTGAATAGCATACAGAATCCATTTTTTTTTTTTTGTATCCTCAGTCTAGCCTCTGAATCTGTCGTCCATTCTGTAGCCAAGGATTGTTCAGTTGAAAACAAGAACAAAAGGAAGAAAGTAGAAAAGTATAGAGAATATTGTGAAAAATTACCCTTTACCCACCATCCAACTTTGTCAAATTTTAGTATTTTACTGTCGTTAATTTTAAAGAAATAAAATGCTTTAGAAGAAAGCAAGATGAAAAATAGCATAAATGGTATGCTAACAGTTTTGTGAAAGGTGAAAAAAATATATGTGTGGATTCTGACTGATAAAGTATTTGCTTGCACACACAGGAAACTAATTCATTGTTCCTATAGGTGTCTGAAAGATACTTCTTCTTTTTGTTTTGTTTTTTTTCTTTTTTGAGACAGAATCTTACTCTTTCGCCCAAGGTATGGTGGCGTCATCATAGCTCACTACAACCTCAAACTCCTGGGCTCAAGCGATCCTCCTGCCTCACCCTCCCAAGTAGCTGGGACTACAGGCGTGTGCCAGGACACCTGGCTAATTTTTCTATTTTTAGTAGAGACAGGGTCTTGCTGTTGCTCAGGCTGGTCTGGAGCTCCTGAGCTCAGGTGATCCTCCCACCGTGGCCTCCCAGGGTGCTAGGACCCATAGTCCCAGCTACCCAGGAGGCTGAGGGTGGGACGATAGCTTGAGCCCAGGCATTTGAGGACTCTACCCAGGGCAACAGAGCAACACTCTTGATTTTATTTGTTTCCAGGTATTCCAGATAAAGCAGCTATAGACATTTGTGTACAGGTTTTTGTGCAAATGTAAATTGTTCTGGAGTAAATGCCCAGAAGTGCAATTGCTGGGTCATAGGGTACTTGGATGTTTAGTTTTTAAGAAACTTCCAAAATACTCTTTGGGGTGGCTGTACCATTTTACATACTTACCAGCAATATATGAATGATCCAATTTCTCTGTATCCTCACTAGCCTTCGGTATTGTCACTATTTTTTATTTTGGCCGTTCTGATAGACATGTGGTGGTAGCTTGTGATTTTAATGTGTACTTCCCTAATGACTAAAGATGTTGAATATCTTTTCCTGTGCTTATTTTCTATCTGTATATTCTCTGAAATGTCTGTTCATGTCTTTGGCCCACCTTCTAATTTTTTTAACTGTTGAGTTTTGAGAGTTCTTTATGTAGTCTAGATACTTGTCCTTTGTCAGCTATGTGGTTATAAATGGCTTTTCCCTAGTCTGTGGCTTGTGTTTTCATCCTCTCAATAGGATCTTTCGCAGAGCAAAAGTTTATAATTGTGATAAAGTCCAGTTTATCCACTTTTCCTTTTATGGACTGTGCTTTTGGTCTAAGAACTCTCTGCCTACTGCTACATCCTGAAGATTTTCTCCTGTGTTTTCTAAAGGATTTTCTATTTTACGTTTAAGTCCATGGCACATTTTGAGTTAATTTTTGGATTAGGTGTGAAAGTTTGGTTATAGTTGTTGTTCTTGTATTCTTTTTTTTTTTTTTTTGGCCTATGCATCTGCCATTGCTCCAGCACCATTTTGTTCAAAAGGCTATGTTTCCTCCATTGAATTGTTTTTACACCTTTGTCAAAACTAGTTGTGCTAATTTATGTGATCTTATTTCAGGGTTCTCCATTCTGTTCCATTGATCTATGTGTTTATCCCTCTACCAATACAGGTTGACCATCCTAATCCAAAAATCTGAAATGCTACTCCAAAATCCTAAACTTTTGGAGCAACAGCATTCCAAAAGTGGACAATTTCACACCTGACCTCTTGTGATGGATTGCAGTCAAAATGTAGGTGTACAACACAAAGTTTACCCAGCAATCCCAAGGGAAAAAAGACCCTCCCATCCCCCATCAGCTGCGATACATGTTTTCTGCACACAGCCGGATTCCTCCATGCAAGCGCACCCACAGAGGGTAATAAAATGGCACATGTGCAAGCTGTATGTGCTAATGGCAGGTTCTTCACAATGCCCTATAGGGCCAAGGCCTACATGCATTAACTCACTGTGTTTTTTTGCTTATTCTCTGTTGTGAGATGTAAAGATATTGTTGAAAATGTCAAAAAGGCCTGCAGATATCCCTGTGGATAACAGTGATAAGAAAAAGAGGAAGCATTTATGTTTATCTATAGCACAGAAAGTCAAGCTGTTAGAGAAACTGGATCGTGGTGTAAGTGTGAAACGTCTTGCAGAAGAGTATGGTGTTGGAATGACCACCATATATGACCTGAAGAAACAGAAGGATAAACTGTTGAAGTTCTATGCTGAAAGTGATGAACAAAGGTTAATGAAAAATAGAAAAACACTGCATAAAGCTAAAAATGAAGGTCTTGATCGTGTATTAAAGGAGTGGATCCGTCAGCGTCGTAGTGAACAGTTACCACTTAATGGTATGCTGATAATGAAACAAGCAAAGATCTATCACAATGAACTGAAAATTGAAGGGAACTGTGAATATTCAACAGGCTGGTTGCAGAAATTTAAGAAAAGACATGGTATTAAATTTTTAAAGATTTGTGGTGATAAAGCTTCCACTGATTGTAAAGCCACAGAGAAATTTATTAATGAGTTCAGTGATGATGATGAACAAGGTGGTAACTTTGAAAGATTCTGTATGTCAAATGAGAAGAAAATGTCTGATCTCCTAACATGTACAAAAAATATACATTTAGAGTCTCAGTAAGGTGGAAGAAGTGGATATCAAAGATGTTTTTAACATAAATAATGAGGCTCCAGTTGTTCATTCATTGACTAATGGTGAAATGGTTCTGAATCAAGGTGATTATGATGCTGAAGATGACATTAACACTACAGAAAAATTGCCTATAGGCGACGTGGTGAAAATGTGTGACGGACTTATTGAAGGACTAGAGCAACACGCATTCATAACAGAACAAGAAATCATGTCAGTTTATAAAATCAAGGAGAGACTTCTAAAGCAAAAATCATTGTTAATGAGGCAGATGACCCAGGAAGGAACATTTAAAAAAACCAGGCAGCAGAATGCCTCCTCATCCCTAGAAGACTCACTTCCTGGTCCCTCAAGTGCTTCTGATGCTTCTTCTCACCTAAAAAAAATAAAATACAGTGTACAGTAACCTTTTAATCAAAACACAGCATTGTAGGTGGAGACTGAAAGAGTGCTGTTGTTGGCTGTTGCTGTTGTTTGACAGCTGATCCAGGTATTCTGGTGATGTACTGTGCTGCGTAGTTACCCTGAATATATTAGTTTTTCATTGTATTAATGGTATATCATTTTTTACTGTTAAGTACTTACGTGTGAATCATTGTAGGAAAATTATTGCTTATTGGTTACATATAAATTCAGAGCCAGGAACGATTGTAATGCCAAACAATCATAGATTGTCCACACAGGTGGCTAAAATAGTGACACTTTTGCTTTCTGATGGTTCAGTTTACACAAACTTTGTTTCATATACAAGATTATTAAAATGTATAAAATTACCTTTAGACTGTGTGTATAAGGTATACATGAAACATAAATGAATTTTTTGTTTAGGCTTGAGTCCCATGCCCAAAATATCTCATTGTGTGTATGCAAATAATTCAAAAATTTGGAAAAAATCCAAAATCCAAAACCCTCTGGTCTCAAGCATTTCAGATAAAGGATACTCAACCTGTACCACATAGTCTTGACTGCTGTAACTTTATAATAAGTGTTGGAATCAGGTAGACTGACTCTTTCCACCTTATATTTTTCTCCCAATTTTTTGTTATTCCAGTTCCTTTGCCTTTCCATATAAATTTTAGAATTATCTTTGTATCTAAAAATATGTCTTTATATCTAAACATATATATCTGTAAATATATCTTTATATCTAAAAAAAATCTTGTTAGGATTTTGATAGGAATTGTATTTAACCAGTATATCAATTTGGGAAGAATTGACATATTTGCTACATCGAGTCTTCCAGTCCATGAACATGGCATGTCTCACCATTTATTTAGATCTTCTTTGATTTGTTTCATCAGCATTTTTTAGTTTACAGCATATATATTCTATACATGTTTTATTAGATTTACACCTAAGTATTTCTCCCTTTTTTGGGTGATTGGAAATGGCATTTTATTTTTAATGCCTGTGTCCATGTGTTCATTGCAAATATACAGAACTGCAACTAATTTTTAAATGTTTATCTTATATCCTGACACTTTGCCAAATTGGTCCTTGGAATTTTTTGTAGATTCTTTAGGATTTTCTATGTAGATAATCATGTCCTCTGCAAATAGGGACAGTTCTGTTTTCTTCCTTTCTGATGGGTATGCCTGAAATTCCTTTTTTTTTTTGCACTATTGCACTGACTAGAATTTCCAGTACTATGTTGAGTAAGAGTAGTAAGAGCAGACATCCTTGCCTTGTTTCCAATCATAGGAGGAAAGCATTCAGTCTTTCATCATTAAGTATAATGTTATCTATAGGTTTTTTGTAGATGCTTTTTATCAAGTTGATGAAGTTTCCTTCTATTCCTATATTTTCGAGAGTTTTTATCAAGAATGGTGTTGAAATTTGTCAAAAGCTTTTTCTGTACCGATTGATAGGATTATGTGATTTTTCTTCATTAGCCTGTTAATATGTGGATTACATTGATTGATTTTTGAATATTGACTAGCCTTGTATAGTTGGAATAAATTCCATTTGGTCATGGTATATAATTCTTTTTATACATTGTCGTATTGGTTTGCTAATATTTTGTTGAGGATTTTTTCATCTAAGTTTATGAGAGTTATTGGTCTATAATTTTATTTTTCATACTTCCTTGGTTTTAATATAAGGATAATACTAGGTTCATAAGATAAATTAGAAAGGATTTGTCTTCTGTTTTCTGGAAGAGATTGTGTAGATTGTGTTCATTGTGACACATTTCTCAGAATGTATCTTCATCTTCAAGTGATGCATGACTATATTTAAAGTAAGTTTCTTATAGACAGCATATAGTCAGTTCATGCCTTTTTTCCACTCTTCCAATCCCTCTTCTTCTTGGTGTACTTAGGCCATTTAGATTTAATGTAATGTTGGTATGTTAGAGCTTAAGTCTGACCTTTTATTTTTTGTTATCTGTTTGTTCTGTTTATTGTTTCTCTCTTTTTCCTGTCTTCTTGTGCTCTACATCATTAATTGTCAAGGAAATCTAAATTAAAAGCACAATGAAATGCCATTACTCACTCACCTGAATGGCTAAAATTAAAAAGACTGACAATATCAAGTGTGACAAGGTTGTATTAGAACCTGAATTCTCATATGTGGTTGATGATAGTGTAAAATGGTAAGAACACTTTATAAGAAAATGGTATTTTTATAAAACTAAATATGCACCAACCCTATGACTTAGCTTAAAGCCTAGGAATTTATACACAATAAATGAAAACATTTATACCACAAAAAGATTGCACAACAAAGTTCACTGCCACTTATACCCACAAACTAGAAACAGCTCAAATATCTATCAATAAGAGAATGGATATACTGGGTATTTTCATACAGCAGAATACTACTCAGCAATAAAAATGGACAAATTATGAGTTCTATGAGTAGCATAGTATGTGGCTCACAACAGCCTCAAGTACTGACTATGCTAAGCGCTTCATGCATTTTATTTAATCCTTCCAGCCCTATGAGGTAGTCACTATTATTATTGCTAAGTGCTTTGTGTGTATTTTCTTATCTAATCGTTTACAACTGTATGAGGTAGTATTCTGACACAAACTGGTGTACAGAAATACAGTTTCATTCTGATGCTGACCATCCAGAGTTAGCATCAGACTCCACAGGTTTAAGGGCACAGTCCCCCATAAGACTGTCTTCACTTCAGAGGCCAGATGCACTTCTGACCAACTGGCTGCAAGTTTAAGGGTTTGTAAGACTCCTTTGGTTTCAATAATTGCTAAAACAAGTCACATGACTCAGGAACACACTGTTTTATCATTATAGTTTTATTAGAAAGGATACAAATCAGGACTAATTAAATGAAGATACATGAGGTGGAGACTGGGAGGGTTCTGAATGCAAGGCATCTGTGACCTCTCCCTGTGGCATCACCCTCCTAGCACATTAATGTGTTCACCAACCAGGAGGCTCTACTGAGCTTGAGTGGTTTCATAGGCATGATTGACTGAATCACTGGTCATGTGATTGGACTCTATCTCCAGTCCTTCTCCCCTCCCAAGAGATTGAGCTGGCTCAAAGTTCCAACCATCTAATCACATCGTTGGTCTTTCTGGTGACCATCCCCCATCCTGAGTCATCTCATCTCTTAGCATAAACTCGGGTGTTATCCAAGAACCCATGAATAGTAAAGACACTTCTACTACTGAGGAAATTCCAAGGCATGGTAAAGTCTGAGGAAACAAGGACAAAGGCCAGTCAAGTTATTTTATTGCAATAGGTTGGCATTAGTACAGTCCTCACTTTACAGGCAAGTGGAGGCCTCAATTGGTTGTTCAAAGTCACATAGCTGGTATCTAGTAGAACTAGGGCTCAAAACGTAGATATATCTGAACACAATCTTGATACTCTATTGTCTGAAAGTAATTGCCATATGCTATTTATGGAATGAATAAATTAATAGGAAAAGATTAAAAGTGATTCTCAAATTTCTAGCTTGGGGAATGAGAATGATCAAGACCTTCTAAAGAACTTCATTGGTCCTAGATAACATTTATTTTTGTAGGTCCTATCCCTTATTAAAATGTGGATATATCCCACATTAAATATTTCTGTGCTGAAAAAATTTTGAAAGGATTTTGAAATTTTTACTAAAATCATTTGGCTATATGCACTCAAGTTATGATAGATTGGATTTCATGATAATCACAGTCCATAGGTGGAATGTTTGCAAAGTGAGAAACTTATGAATTATTTTCAAATGTAGCCAAATGTTGTTAATACCAGTGCCTTAGTTCAGCACAGCCTAAGCTGCTAAGAGAACTCTAAATATGGTGGGTACAGAGCCTGGTCATCCGGGGCTGGCAGGTCATCTCTGTCCTCCTCAACACAAGACTTCCACCTCAGCATCAAACTCCAGCTCTTGCCTTATGGTCTGCATCACAGCTGGGACAGAACAGCCCCATTGCACAATGGCAGGGAGCATCATTCACACTTCAATGCGAATGTGCCCCCTGCAGTTGTCCAGTGCAGTAGCCCTGGCCAGTGTGTAGGGAGGAAATGAAGAATAGCCCAAACCTACCACACAAGCAGAAGTGGCAGGTATTGCTTGTACTCACTTCTCATGTCCAGAACTTAGTCACATGACCAAGTCTAGCTTCAAGAGTTTGGGAAGTGTTGTCTTTTGCTCGGTGACCTTGCACCTCATTAAAACCCAGGAGTTCTATTTATAAAGGAAGAAGGAAATACTTAGTCACTGTCATAATTAAATAACCAATGAAGTTAGCATAAATTTACATTGGTAGATATTTAATTAAATATTGATTTCAATTTTATAGTTTTCTGAATTCCATTAAAAAAAAGGGGGGGAGGGAGGCTGTGCTAAACACTTTTTTTAGGCCCTTGAAAAGCTTGTCAGCTCCAGGTGCTGTGCCTGGTGGATACAAGATCTCTGTGGATGTTGAGGCCACTAACCCAGAGAAGGAACACAGGGGGACTACTGATCTCTCTCTGCCTGGCCCCTTTTCTAGTCAGGAAGGCAGCCCCTGCAAAGGAAGTCTGGCTAGGTTCAGTGTGCAATGTGTGGGCCTCTGGGAGTATAGACACGCAAACATAGACACTGACTAATCCTCATGTAGTTGGGGAATAGTCAGGGATGGCGGGGAGGGAGTGGGAAGCTGGAGAGTACGGAATAACAACCAGAATGAAGCTCAGGGCTAAGAAATTGGAAAGGGAGACAAATAACATGGATAGATACAATGGTAGGTTTCAGAGCAGATTAAGAAAGTCATTGAGTTATCAATGGCAGTGCTGTTTAAAAATAAACATAGCCTTTAGATAGCCCTGGGCTCTGAAAGAGAGGCTGAATTATATAAGATCCTGTCCCAGGGCACCTACAATTTATAAATAAATATGTGTGAGGTGGGGAAAGTCACTCAAATGACTTGTTTCTTGGTGCTCCAGCCTGAGAACTAGCCTGATGTGAAGTAGCAGGAGCCCTAAGCAGGGAGGGCAGACATCTGGGTTCATGTTCTGCCTCTATCACTATCTATTTGAGAACGTGAGCCCTTAGGTAGTGCATAATTTAATCCCTGGATCTCCACCTAGCCCAGTGCCTAGTGCAGAATGAATGAACGATTTGTCAAATAATTTGCTGTGTGTCCTTAAACTGAGAATTTGTACCTGAGGTCTTATCCGTAAAAGGAAATAGTGGGACAAGGTGGCTCCCAGGTCCCTAGTGACCAAAAATTTTCAGGACTTGAGGACTGATATTGGCATATTATCACCCTAAAAAGTGTGCACCTCATATGATACTGAATCAAATCTAAACCCAACCCACAAGTCTCAGCTCAAAGATGCCTCCTCCACAATGCCTTACCTCCTCTTCCCTCAACAAACTGTACCTCTGCTGATTCTCTTCTGCCTTGATTATTCTGAGTTGGGTTTGTCAACTCCCCTCCCACACCCAGGACTGTGACCTGAGAACACGGAGTAATAGCTAACACTTGCCATGTGCCGGGCACTCTAAAAGCCTTAAAATCATCAGTGCTTTTACTATCTTAATGACCCATAAAGTAGGTACTATTACTATCCTCATTTCACAGATGTGGTAACTGAGGCACAGAGTGAGTAACTTGCTTACCTTGAGACTACTAGCAAGTGGCAGGGACAAGATTCAAATCTGAATAGTCAGGGTCCAGAGTCCTTGTCCTTAACCAGGACCCTGTCTTACTAACCTTTAAATACCCCATAACAGACATCTCGTGGTTGGCACGTAGTAGGTGTGCAGTAAATGCTTGCTGAATAAATTAACAGATAAACCAATGCAGTAAGGAAGCTGGGTATCAGAAGGGCATGGAGTTCCCCTGAGTACCCATCTGCCTACTGGGCCTCAGCCTTTCCCCAATTATATGGGGTTAGTGTGTTGTTGCATCTACCCATCCATCCATCCATCCATCCATCTCCCACTCATCTGTCCACCTACTCACCCATCCATTCAAAGAGTAGTTACTGTCCTACCCCACATCCCTCCACATTGGGCACAAGGGATACAAAACTGAATTGGCGCAGAGATGGAGACACATATCTGCAGATAATGGCAGTACAGCATGGCATAAGCTACCCAGAAGAGGGAGCCAATAACTCTGCCTGGGCAGAGTCAGGGAATACTTCCTAGTCTGTGGCACAGAGATTCAATCTGGGGTCTTTAAAATATGTCTCCAGTTCCCTGGTGGGTGAGGATCCTGCCTGACCACAGCCCATGTAGTTGGAGACGGAACAGCTTGTTCTCCCAGCTGCTGGCTGTAATCCTGCCCTGGGGAATCCATATCTCTGTCCATGGTCTGAATCCTGGTGTTCTTACTGGCTACCCATGCTCCTGGATTGAGCCATACTCCTTTGGACCCTAATTCTGAATGTTGACCCTGACCCTTTAGTGCCAGGCCCACAGCAAAGCATGGCCCCTTTGCCCTGTCCCAGTAGGTCCCACCCTTTCCCCATCAGCAGTAGCTGGGGGCCCAGCGTGTCCCTAGGCATGTGCTAAGATACAGACCTGGAACGGCTCCATTCCCTGATTGCCAGTATCATTGACCTTCTCCTCAGCCTCAGGAGGTGCAGGCCAGACTAAGCCAGGATTGAGGCTGGAGCAGGTCTCTGAGGGCTCAGGCATGCTTGTGTAGACTCTACTTGTCAGTGCTGGCCTGGCCTCAGAAATCATCCAGACCCCTGTCTACCCCGAGGCTCAAGAAAGGGCATACGGCGAACAGACAGAACTGGAACTCACAGCTCCTGATCCCAGTCAGGTGTTCTTTCCATTATGGGAGCAGGGTCTGAAATCCATTTTTAGTAATGGAACCCTTCCCAAGGAATCTTAGCATTATAGGAAGCAGAATGGCTCTATTCGAAATAGGGGTAAGGGCATCCAGAAGGTCAACTTCTTGGTCTCTCCTTCCCTGTCTCGGCATTTAAGTTCTGCTTCTGTTAAACCTGTCTTATTTTTTATGTCATTAGCTCTCAATAGTGAAAGTTGGTCCAGTGAGATCTCAAGCCCATGTAGAGATGGCAGCCACTGCCCTCCAGCCTGTTTCACCTACTTCCTTCACCTTCCACACTGCAGCCAGAGACCTTTCAAAAAACCCAGATCTGTCTGTGCCACCCACCAGGTTAAAAACATCCATTTGTCCAACAATATTTATTAAGTGCTTTGACTGTTCAAGGCACTGAAATAGGAGCTAGATGTGTGATGAATAGTCCCTGCCTGTTTTGGGTGGGCGGGGGAGCCTGCAAACCTGTTGGCAATCAAATAAATCACTAAACAGGGTCTGGTGATCAAGCAGGAGAGTCCACAGAAAGGCTGGTCTCAGGAGGCTGAAGGACAAGCCAGTGCCAGCCAGGAGAAGAGGCCGTGTTAAGGTTTAGGTGGTGGCTCGTGGGAAACAAGCGAAGTCTGGGTGATGGTGCTGTGAGATGAGGCCAGAGAGCCCTAAAGGTCACTTTCAGGTCTTTATCTCAAGAGCAAAGGGAATGCAATTGAAGGGTTTTAAGTAAGGTGGTGACATGATGCCATTTATGTTTTAAGATCCAGCTGGTTATGTGGGGAACAGGTTGGAGGAAGGCAGAGTAAAGGCAGAAAGGCCTCTTAAGAAGAGATCGTTGTAGTCTAGATGAGAGGTGACGGTGGCCTGGGCTGGGCATGGGGGTGGCAGTGCAGATGTAGGGGGGGGGCGCGGAATTTAAGATATGTTTTAGAGGTAGAATCCACAGGACCAGCCGATGGATTGGATATGGGGAGTGAGGAAAAGGGAGGAATCAAGGATGCAATACCACCTGTGGGCCTGGACAAGAGGGGCCCTCCCTTGGGCCCTATGCTATAGAGGCCTTTTGTGTCAACACACACACACACACACACACAGAGTTTTAAAAAAAATTCATCGTTGCCTTGACACTTGGGATCTGTGCTCAGCATGGGTACTGTGTGTTCCATACACTTAACCCTCCTGCATACCCTCATTCAGCCCCAGGGAAACACTTTTCCACATATCTTGCCCTATGTCCTCAAAACAAAAAAATCGTGTATTTTGTATACAATAAAAAGTGCCCAGTTTGAGGAGCGTGGACAAATGCACGTACCTCTGTGACCACCACCCACCCAACCATGGATATCGAGCATTTCTATCATTTCTGTGACATGACTGTGTCTGTGGGTTGTGCTGCTGCCTGCACCACAAGTGGCCACTGCTCTCTCTGGAGTACGGGGGGCATGGGAGCCGCAGAAGTTGCTGGGTAAGGGAAGAGACACATCAATCAGCTGGTCCTGTGAAGACTTTTCTCCCAGATGGCATGAGTGCATAATGGGGTATCACTTCCCAGAAGAGCATAGAGTCCATTTTCTTACTTCTTTTTGTGTTCCAATTCATGGTCTGTGAGGAACTCAGGAATTGCTCAGTATTTGCAGCATTACACATGGCAGCTAATAAATATTTTGCGATGTTAGGCAATTCACACCACTCTAACGTTTGTTTACATGTAGGTCTAGTTGTCACACGAGTGAATCATGACATTGATTCTTTATGGACTTAGCTATTGCTTTTAGAAATGATGAAAATCTTAGTATAACTGGTACTGATATGATGAAATAAAAATATAATTTATATGTGTTTATAATTTTTATAAATTTATTTTAATATAAATATGATCATTGTGTATTATGAAATTAATTACATGTTCCTATAATATTTGACTATAACATATAAAACTCATGATATAATTTTTAATTTAAATATTGCTCTAAGAATCTTATTTAGAGAAACTATTGTCCTGGGAAACAGGGCCTGGCCAGAAAGGTGGCCTCCCCCTTGCCCGGCACACAGCACACGTTTGTGGGGACCCTGGTGCTAAACATTCGTAGATGGCCTGCTTCTGGGTTGGGGTTTAGTACGTAGCAGAGTTCCCTGACTGTAATCTA
Organism: Indri indri; assembly: GCA_004363605.1. NCBI lineage: Eukaryota > Metazoa > Chordata > Mammalia > Primates > Indriidae > Indri > Indri indri. Next base: position 4,368 of record RJWJ010021844.1, on the reverse strand, counting down.
TTGAAAGGCAGCCCTCAACACAAGGGTTTATTGACAATTCCAGTTGCTACTGCCTTAGCAGAGCAAAGTGGTTTTTTTCATTAAAATGAATAACTAAAAAAACCCCTAAAACGTGCAGTGCCTCAACAAAGGTTATTTAATTTTGGATCTTATTGTCCAAACTTTTATGAAATAAATAATTATTTATGAATCACGTATTTCCTTGTACTCACATATTACTGTCCATGAACAGAACATTCATTAAATTCAGTCATCTTTGATATTTTGCCTAATTTCAATCATAAAAAATCTATAGTTTTTGATGAAAGAAGCCAGACACAAAAGAGTACATACTATATAATTCCATTGGTACGAAGTTCTAGAAGATGCAAAACTAAACTACAGTGATAGAAATTAGATGGGAGATGGGTGGTTGCCTGGGATGGAGGGGAGGAGAAGGGAAGTTGCAAATAGGAATAAGGAAACTTTCTATGGTAACAGAATTAAACTATATCCATGATCAAATTGTGGTGGTCACATAGGTGTAGGTGTATACATTTGTTAAAGATTCTCAGACTGTGCACTTAAAATGCGTGCATTTCATGTTATGTAAAATATACCTCAAAGTTAATTAAGAAGATTTTTATATCTTAATATATAAATTATTTAACTTGATGCATAACTTGGAAATATTTAGACTTATGGTATGTGGGCCCCATTGTATTTTTGCCCTGTGTCCCAAGGACAATGCCACGGTTTCTGGCAGGAGCACCTGGGCAGAAGATGTCGCTGTTCACTGAGATGAAGAAAGCACAGGAGGGTTCGGCTTGGTGGGGGCCGGGCTGGTATTGAGAGGGCTCGGTTCAGGAGTGCAGAACTGGCTGTGCCCATTGGTAAAACCATTGCTTCTCCGAGCCCTCTAGCCACCGAGCTGTCTGGCCCTTTCCTTGGGATATGCAGATCCTCCCACTTTCCAGGAATGACAGGTTAGTACCTGGCACAGTGATGGGCCATCAGGATGCTGATTCAAAAGCAGGGGGACAGGTTGGCGCCTGCACCCTGAAATGTGTTTAATATCAAAGTGTTGAATATCACTGCTCATGGAGGTGGGGAAGGAAGCGCGTGAGTCAAGGGTTCATTTTCAGAATATAAAGTTGGAGTTGACTATAAGACATCCAAGTGGACATTTCAAAACAGTATTATAAATATGGATAGACGTTGAGAGGAGAGGGCTGGGCCGGAGATGGAGCTCGTTGGCTTCCGTTGCCTGCAGAATTAAGTCCAAACTCCATCAGGTGGGCAGTGCAGGTCTGTATCATCCGGCTTCCACCTGGCTCCCTCTACCTCCCTGCCAGGACCCCCGATCCATCTCCACTGGCCACCCTCCTCCTTGTCGTCCCTCAGGACCACCTCACATGTCTCAGCCTCCTGCCTACTGCCCTGCCTTCCACGGCTCCTCTACACACAGGAGAGCACCCTGCCTTCTACATCTGTTTCGATCCCTGCCTGCCGCACTAGGCTGTGAGCTCCTCCAGGTGAGAGGTGGGGGATGGTGGCTCTCTGAGCCCAGCAGAGACTCTGGTGTGGGGCAGTTTTCCAGTAACTATTGAAGGAAGAGATGGTGAGACAGAGTCCTATTTACCGCAGCCCCAGCCTCACTCCATAGTCTCTATGGAGTGCATGTTGAGCCACAAATTAGACAAAATAAGTTTGGTCTTCTCAAAAGAATAGCCTCTTTTACTGCACAGACCACTCTCTCCACATCGCTTCTTACTCTGTCACCGTCTGAGAAAGGGCACACAAAAAGAGTGGGGGAGACTGGTCAGACAGAATTGAATCTCAGCCTGGACTCTTGTGGGCTGGGTGCCTTTGGGGAAGTCACTTGACTTCTCTGAGCCTCAGATTTCTCAGGTGTGAGAATGGGATACCAGAACCTACCTCATAAGATGGATGTGAGGACTGAATGAAATAATGTGCATTAAAGTGTTCAATGGTTACCGGGCAGAGGGGAGAGGGAGAATGGGAGTTAGCGTTTAATGGGTGTAGAAATTCAGCTTGGCACGATGAAAACATTCTGGAGATGAACAGTGGTGGCAATTTCACAACAATGTATATATACTTAATGCCACTGAACTGTGCACTTAAAAATGGTTAAAATGACAAGTTGTATGTTACGTATATTTTATCACAATAAAAATAAATAAATACGTTGAATGAAGGAAGACATCCCTCCCCTGCCCCCTCCCCAAAAGGGTTCAGCATTGTTCCAGGTACACAGTGGGTGATCCGTGCATCTGCATTTCCTTTCCCCTCCCTTCTGGATTTCTCTCCTCTGGGTTCCAGGGCCACGGCCAGGAAGCAGGATGAGGGAGCGCAGGACGGGTGTCGGGAGCGGAAGTGATTAAACGCTGAACGAGGATCTGGTGGTTGTGGGGTCAAAGCCAAGACGGGCCTGCTGGGGAGGCCAGGAATGAGGCCCGGGCTGCCTCCCTGCCTGAAAGGAAGAAGGATGTCCGGGGGTCAGGGATGACACTGGTGGTTTTGGCCATGGGAGAGAAGTGAGATATCTAAATTAAGGAGGAAAAGCAGGCGGCAGTTGCAGGATGTCCATATTGGCCTATGCTACAAAAATAAATGCATCTGGAAATAAATACGTACGTAAATAAATAAGTACAGATTTTTTTTAAAGCTCTCAACTCCACCTTCTTGCTCCACTTTACCAAGGACAAGGGCAGCATAATAAGCTGAGCAGGGAAACAAAGAGATTTTAGATTCCAGCTGCTATGGGGAAATTACAAATGAGGCCTGACGCTATCTTTGTTTCTTTTTCATTATGAAAAATACTTTGCCTGACATGGGCACCCTGCCACCATTGGGAGAGCCGTGAGAATCCAGTTTGTTCCCAAAACACTACCACAGGGAGGTGAGGTCACAAGGGAACATTGCTTTCCCCCAAGGCAGCTCTGACCAAAAATAAATAAATTCATAAATGATAAATAAACAATGTCCTGGAAGAAACACCGAAGTGGGTATCAGGGCACATGGCATTTGGTCTGGGGCATTCACATCCTAGCTAGATGCCCTGGCCTGAGTCACTTTCCCCCTCTGTCCTTCAGCTGTTTCATGTGCAAAATGATGGGAGGCACCGAATGACCTCTGAGGGTGCTTCCATCTCAGGCAATATCTCTAATATTCTATGGGTCTAGGATATACTCTCTTCAGGCCGTCGAAGAGCACAATGGGAGTTGGAGAGAGGAAAGAAAATGCTAAGCTGGATAGTGGAGCTGAATATCCCAGAGTTGGAAGAGAATCTGAGACGTCTTCAAGGTCATTCACTCATTCATTCAGCCATCCATTCAGTATTCCTACCTGAGCCTGGCCCTAGGTAGGGAAGTGAGGAACAGAAATGGATCAGACTCAGTCCCTACCTTCTTGGAGCTCACAGTCTAGGGGACGGAGAGGTTGACCTGGGGCTGAGGCAGGAAGGCAAATGAATGATTATGTTATCAAGGGCTATGAGCTGGGGACTGAATGTGTAGAGTACAGTAGTGCTGAGTGAGCAAGACCTGCTCAGCTTGAGGAGGCCAGAAAAGGCTTCCAGATGAAGAATCTACTCAGAATAAGCAGAAGTTCATCAGGCAGATAAAGGGGGAAACAGCAAAAACAGCTTATACGCAAGTGCTGCTGTGTGATTCAATCTTTCCAGTCCTAGGGCACCAATGTCCTGCTTTACAGCAATTCAGGTAAAGATATCCTAAGGTTTTGGAAATTATTAGACCCGAGTTTCTCAAACCTGAGACTATACACCCCTTGTGATTGATAGATGTATTTTTAGGAGCCTGCAACTTATCTATGAAAAATTTTAAATGTTATATTTCATCTTGGTGGTAATCCAAACAAATTAAAATAAGCATATTCTGAATTGTCTGGAAGACCACCACCTGCCACGGCACTTGGGTTTTGACTTTGTGTTTGTGATGACTTTGGCGCCAGATAGCGCTACGTTAATTGTTATAGCCCAACCGAGGAAAATAGGGAGGTAGACTTAATGTAAACGATAATTTCCGTGCCAAGTGAAAGTCAAATAGGGTCTTGATGCACTGTCAAAAGGAAGATTTTCCAGGATTTTGACCAGAGAAGCATGATGGGAGCTGCCTGCAGTACACAGTACCATGGGTGTGCCAGACTCAAAGGAACTTGTGCCATAGCAGTCTGCATCATACTCACGTTTCAAATGGCTGCTTAATTGCAGCAAAACGCACTTCTTCTGGCACGCTAAATTTAAATGTTTATTTGAATTTGATAGGGTTAGTGGTTCTATTTTCCATTTATCTTGGTTTAGAGTTGTAGAATAGCTATAAGCATAAAGACTTTTTTTTTTTTTTTTTT
>RJWJ010021843.1:22500-27423 GCA_004363605.1 Indri indri | reverse complement strand
CCCACACTGCAAGACCCCCTACTATCAAGCCCCCCCCCAAACTTCCATGCTACTTATATCCCCCAGTGTCACAGGATCACTTGAAAACCTGTAAAGTCTTCTTCTCCCTGAAAAATCTGTATAACTTTTTGGGTTTTTTTCTGGAAGGGGGAGAGGTGGGGAGGGACTCCTGTATAACCTTTTGATTTAAAACAATTCACACAATTCATTAACCAAATATTTATTAAGTATTTGTTAGGTGCTAAGAACTGTTTCAACCTCTGAAACTTCAGCTATAAATAAGACTCTGGTCTGAGGGAACTTCCATTGTCATGGTGAAGAAGGGAGAACTACTAACAACGGCAAAAGTCAGGTGGTGGTACACGCGATGAAGAAAATTAAAGTAGAGAAAGGAGGACAGCGAAGGGGGTGAGTGCAGTTTCTTATAGAGAGGTCAGAGAAATTGTCTCTGACAGGTGAAATCTGAGCAGAGCTCTTAAAGCGAGGGATTGAGCCTTGCAGATATAGGGGAGATAGGACTCGAGGCAAGTACAAAGACACTGAGGTATTTCTGAGGAGCACAGAGGCTAATGTAGCCGGAACGGAGTGCCAGGAGATGAGGTCAGGGAAGCAAAGGGAGTCCAAGAAGCAGCAACATCATGGAGGGATTTTTTTTAAGCCACAGCAAAGAGTTTTGATTTTATGCTGAATGAAATAGAGATGTGCGAAAGGTTGTAAGCAGAGGATTGACAAGTTCTGAGGTTTAAACAGGATCATTCTGATTGTTCTGTTGAAAATAGACTTAAGGGGAACAAGGACAAAACAGAGAGACCTGCTAAAGGGCTACTGCAATAGTGCAGGTGAGAAATAGTGATGGCTTGGACCATAGCAGTGATGGGTGAGGATGGTGAGAAGTGTTTGGATTCTGGAAATATTCGAAGGTAGAGCCAATATCATTTGTTAAGGTATTGAATATGAGTTGTAAGAGAGAGGAATAAGGGATGATTCTAAGATGATTTGTTGCACAGCTCTTCCAAATATCTCAAGAGTCACCGGAACTTAAGTACTCAACAGCATAGCTAGGAGCGAGGTGAGATATACCTGTGGTTCTGGCTCTTGTTCATTAGGTGAGTCAGGACACATCTGGCTGAATTGAAGGATGTGAACACTGAATACTGAGCAGGTAGGGAGGGAATGATGGTGAAAAGTGTGATCTAAGGGTCTATCTGTAGGGAATGAAAGGCCCCCCTACACACATCCACATACACCCCTCAAATAAGCAGAGAACCACTAAGCTCTCTTTTCTCTCTTTGAGTTTCCTACTGTTAGTCCATTTCTAACAGGCAAGGGGGAAATAAGGAGAATCACAGAGAGAAACTAAGTTTGGCACATGGTTAGACCCAAGAGTAAACCTAACTAGGGAAGATAAAGTACCAGTTGGAAGAGGGTGATTCTGAGGAAGGTGGAGCGGGACACAGGGTGCCTAGAGTTACGGATGCAGGGCGGTGGCTTGTAAGAGCAACTTGGTAGCACATATAGCTCCCAGGCCACCCTAATTACACCCTGGGAGCTTTCAAAAAATAATCATGCCTGGGGCCCCATCCTCAGAGATTCCAATTTACTTGGTCTGGGGTTGGACCCAGCAGTGAATAGTTAAAAAGCTTCACAGGTGTGTCTAATATGCAGGCAAATCCTGTTGAGAAGTTCGTTCCAAAAGGGATACACCACCTGAGAGTCCCCCACCCACAAGGTCCCTGTAATCTCAGGACTGGATGAGGAAGTGAGCCCAGGCTTTATGTGACAAGACACTTCACCACATGTGCTGCTCATAGATGTCTCAGAGTGCACAGAAGGGCCCCTGTACTTACAATGAAGGAAAAGTGAGGGTTATGTGAAACTGTTAATATAAAATATACCTAAGCACTGAACGAACAATTCCTAAAAAGTTACAAAAAATTGCAAAGGAGAAACGTTGGTTGATTTTACAATACTGACTTTGTATAAGAAATATTATATAAACGATATGTGGTAGCATCTGGCATTTACCCTCATGGTTTAATAGCATGACAAAGAGCGTTTGTCTAAAGAAGAAGTATATAAATGTGAAATACTTGAATATAAAATGGTGTTCATATAGTAATATTAATTACAGATAGTGCTCACTTTGTGCAATGAATGTATGACATCAATAAATCTGTGGTTTTATTAGGGGGACAACCAACAAAGACAAAAAGAGGGCTCGTCCGGGATTTGAACCCGGGACCTCTCGCACCCTAAGCGAGAATCATACCCCTAGACCAACGAGCCACGTGTAGAGCTTTTTTGAATTTACACTCTTCACTAAGGAAAGTTTTAGCCACGTCCACAGTTGGTTGGTAAGTTTTTTTAACTCCGTGGGTATGAGGTGACACCTAGTGGATGCAATAACTCACTGCAGACCCCACCTTGCCCAAATTCCAGAAGGTGGCGCCCGGAAACCAAGAATCTTGTTTACGAAAATTTTTCAGGCATCAACGAGAATAATTTCATCGATGGTTGTCACTTCCAAGTGGGCCAAAGATGATGCGGGAATGGAAGGAGGCAATTAGACACAGTCCAGAGTGATTCAGGGGCCGGAGGGCGTCTCCTTAACAGGTACCGACCGCTTTGTCGGCGGCCGGCCTAGCGAAAGCTGTCTCCGCGTGGCGCCCTCCGTGCAGAGTCCCCCGAGCGAGGAGAGGGCCCCGACCCTGCCAGGTGAGCAGCCTGTGCCCGGCGCAGGACGGGAGCGTCCTAATCGTCAGACCGGAAGAAGATTGTCCTCCCTCTCTCCGGAAGCCTTGCAAGCTTGTATTACAGCTCTTTCCACCAATCTAAAATGCTGTGCTTAAAAGAAGAAAGAAAGTTAAGCACACCAGAAAGAAAAGAAAAAAGAAATACAAAAAATCCGATAAATATAGTGTTTTGGCGGCGGGGGGAGTAGATAGTGGAGAACATGCTTTCAGTGACACAGCCAGCAGGTAGCGTGGCCGAGCGGTCTAAGGCGCTGGATTAAGGCTCCAGTCTCTTCGGGGGCGTGGGTTCGAATCCCACCGCTGCCATGTAAGCTTTGTTTTGATGCTGTCTCTATATAGCAGCGATTGTACTAGAGGTGCCACGTTAAGACAAGTCAGTTAACCTTCCTCCAGCCCAATCAGTTGCCTTTAGTTGGTAAAGAATCTGGGCATGCACTGTTTTGGAACTTTGATTCTGAGTTTCACTACGCAAAATGCTTCTTAATCAAAGAGAGTAACACCCTTGCATGATCATAACAATGCCTTTGAATCAGAGTTTCCTAGAGGTAAAGTGCTAGGACATTAATATCATAAACTTGTAAGCTTTGCTTTACTTTTCTTCGCTCAGCCAAAGAGCATATTTTGAGCACTTGTCCTGTAATTGGCACCGTTCTAGTTGCTGAAGAGTATAGAAAGATGAATAAAACATAATGCCGGTTCACAAGGGAAGTTCACAGGCTAAACTGGAAAAGTAAACCATGTGATTACAAGACGATCTGGAAACACTGCAAGACATCATCAAGCAGAAAACAAATGCGGTATGAGGAAGGCAGTGCGGCGACGTGGGAAGAATGGCGAGGGACCGTGGGCTTGGCTGTTAGAACATAAGGCTGCAATTTCTCATATTACTAGCTGAGTGACCTTTGGCAAGTTGCTTACCTAATTCCTCAATATTATCAAATGGAGATAATATATACCTCTATTATGAAAATTAGTGAATACATGTAAGGTGCTTAGAACAGAGTCTGCAGAGATGAGGAAGATCAGTTTAAGCTTTCCATTTGTAATATAATCTCATAGCCATGGCTCTTATCCCTGGGAAGATTCCAATCTGAGTCTACAGAAAGCAGAAATAATTCTGTTTAATTGTGGCCTCTGGAGACCAGGAGGTGTGTGCAACAGTGTGGGACTATTCATCTATTCATTCGCTCATTCATTCCTAATTACCTAATACATATAGTACACAATGCTAAATACTGAGGGTACAGCATCGAGTGCAACAAAAGATCTGCCACACTGGAGCTTGTTTTCTAGTAGGGAAAACAGAAAGAAAAGAAAGAAAGGAATGTATATAACAATATCAAGTAGTGGTAAGTGCTGTGGAGGGAAATAAAGTAGTGTAGGGTGTAGTGACAATTGGAGGCTATTTTGGAAAGGATCGTCAAGGAAGGTGCCCCTAAAGAGGTGACATTTGAGCACAGAAGGAGTGAGGGCGGAAGTTATACAAATGCCCAAGGGAGTAGTATTGTAGGAAGGGGAAACAGCAAGTGAAAGGTCCAGAACAAGAAGCAAGGCCCATGTATTTGAGGAACAATCAAAAGGTCAGTATAGCTGGAAGAGAATGAGTTAGGAGGAGGAGAAGGGAAGAAGTTGAGATCAGAGAGCTTGTCACTGCCAGAACATACAAGGGCACAGTCATGGATTTTATTCTAAGTATGAGGAGAAGCTATTGGATGCTTTTTAAGTTGAGAAGAGTATTATTTTTCTTGCATTCTACTACAATAACTCTGGCTGCTCTCTAGAATAGGGAGTAGAGAGAAAGTAGGAAGATAAGTTAGAAGGTTACTGGGGGAGTCTGAGAAAGAGAGGAAGAAGGGTTTAGACTAGGGTGATAGTGAATGTGTTGGGAAATGGATGAAGGTAGACTCAACAGTGTTCATTGGTAGATTGGACATGGTGTGTTGGGGAACTGGAAGAATGATGGATCTATTTCCTGAGACATGGGTGGTGGTGGGACAGCAGTTGGAAGAGGAGTGGCAGGAAATCCAGAACACAAGTTAATTTCGAGATGCCTATAACACATTCGCATGGGGCAAGCAGGTGACTATATATAAAACCTAGGTCAAGGCTTGTGATGTAAATTTAGGGATCATCAGTATATGGATGCTATTTAAAGCCACATGATTGGATG
>RJWJ010021843.1:7500-17500 GCA_004363605.1 Indri indri | reverse complement strand
GGGAAGCTTTATAGTGGACACAGGCAAGCCTTCAGGATGCCCTGATAGGAGGCTGTGGCATGGGGAAGCTGTAGGCAAGTTAACTAGAAGTGGGGCATCCTGTGTTATTTGTTAGGGGTACATTATTTGGCTTTCTCTAGTTGGTCCTAAGTTGGAAGCAGGGACAAATATTAGGGAAGCTGTTAGTTATTAATCAATTCCTGGCCATTTGGGACTGATTTTTACAGAGGTTATTATTTGGCATCCTGGGCTGGTTGCTAGAGACAGTGGTCTGACTTCCTACAAGTCTAACTTATCAATGTCAGCTAGCTTTCTGGGCTGGTCACTGTGGATTGATTTCCTGGGCTGGTTGCTGAAGTTTATAGGTCAAATTTTTATTTTTATATATGGTCTGGCTATTGTCCATTTGTATATTCATACACTAAAAACAGTACAATGAAAAAACAGTACAATGAAACCTGTGTACCCTTTACCTAGAACACCATTTATTAACATTTGCCACATTTGCTTTCTCCCTACCTCCCCAAACCCCTCTTCATATATCCATCTCCCTTCACACACAAATATTTCAACGTGGATCTCCTAAAAATAAGAATTAAGAATAAGAGCATAATCTTAGTACCATATTACACCTAAAATAATTTATAATAATTGCATATAATCTAATGGACATATAGCCCATATTCAAATTTCCCCAATTGCTCCTCCCCCCATTTAAAAAGTTTTAGACTCGAACTATGTTTCTTTTTTCTCATCGTATTTAGTTGTAATGTCTCTTTGGTCTCTTGTAATCTAGAAACTTCCCCTCTTCTCAGTCTTTCTTTTTCATGGCAATTGTCTTTTATGAAGTCTCACATTCTGAATTTGTCTGATTATTTCCTTATATTAGATTCAGTTTAACTTTTGGTTATTTCCTCATAATTAGATTCAGCTTAAATACTTTTTGTCAAGAACGCTACTACAGAGACTTAATAGTCTGAAGAACTTGGCCAGGTGTGATGACTCGTGCCTGTAATCCCAACACTCTGGGAGGCCAAGGTGGGAGGATCGCTTGAGCTCAGGAGTTTGAGGTTGCTGTGAGCTACAATGATGCCACTGCATTCTACCTGGGGTGACAGAGGAGTGAGACTCTGTCTCAAAAAAAAAAAAAAAAGTAAATCGAACCCTCCTCCTTACTCCCCCCTTCAGAAAAAAAAAGTCTGATGAACTCAATAATTTTCCAGGATAGATTATCTAGGCTCTAAGTAGGACTGAATTCTTAGCAACCAAAGCAGGAAGAATGAATCTAACAAGATTCTTTCATTTATTTGCATGAAAGCACACTATTTACCATTCAAGGAGCTTTTGTTCACACAAGGAGACTCTCATGTCGTTCTTGGGTGGAGACCTTGTAATTTTCAGCTTCATAGACTATAGAGTAACTTTAGAGTCAGAAATCTAAATCTCAGAAAAGTAGACACAATTACCAGGGTCCAACCAATTATTCACAGTGACGACATCCAGGACCACCTGTGGTAGGCATATTGATTTCCAAGATAGATAGATTATTTATCTCGAATATGAAAGAACATGGATTTGCAAAGCTTAAGCCAAAAAAAAAAATGTACTTGCCTCAATATGTGCTTTCTCAAAGTTATTTTCTTCAGACTTCCACAGACCTCTTACTTTCAGAAAACTGAGGTTGAACTCTGGTGATTACTGGTTACTACTTGTGTTGCCACCTAACCATAGTGTTGTGTGTGTGTGTGTGTGTGTGTGTGTGTATTCATTCTTTTAGGTTTATATCATATATATTACAAAAGGTAAAGAAGATATTTTCTTTTATTCAATGAAAAGTTCCCACTGCACAGGGATAATAACCTCGTTTGTCTTCTTCACTTCCCCACGAGCAAATGGTGAGGATTTGGTGGATGTAAAATGGGCTGTATACTACCTTGAAAAGCCAAAAGAAGATTCTATTTCCAAGTCCCAAAGGACCTCCTGGCTTTCATTTCCTGTTGACCAGGCCCTAGTTCAGGATTGCTTTTCTTCTCACCTGAAGCTTGCAGAGGTGATCGTTCCATAAGATTGCTCCATGAAGTCCCTATTGTCCCATCTCTCCAGCGAAGTCCAGTGAACACTGTAAAGACAAATACAAATTAAAAATAAGAGGCTTAAATCTCCCTGATGAAAATAAGGTAAAAGATTTCCCTTCCCTCCTTTGTCTTTGAGCATTTATTTAGAAAACTTGAAAATATATCACAGCACTTTGCATTATTGTGATGATTGGTATGATAAACATGTGAGACCATATAGGAACTAAATATTTAAGTAGGGATTCAATAAACGCTAAAAGGACTATCTTATACATTCATCAAAAATATATTATTTACTAGTATTTAATTTTTAGCAAGATTTTATAGCACATGCAGAAGGGGTCCTCCATCCAACAGCTGGATATCTCTCTGTTGGAGCTAGGGACAGCGCTTTACATTGCAATGTAGTGTGTCTCTTCTGTGAGACTGATCCAGAAAGATTCTGGTGGGAACTTTCAAATGTTTTTAATGAGCGTAGAGCACTTGATACATAGATTGGTACATAGAGTACTTCTCGAAATTTAATTCATACTCAATTTGGGGGGAGCTTGTTAAGATTCTGATTCAATAGGCCTGAGAGTCAGCATTTCTAATATGCTACCAGGAGATGCTGATCTACCGGTCCCTGATCACACTTTGAGTATTAAGGCCTGAAAGTAAATTATCTCGCTTGTCTATAGATTTTCACTATCTGGACTATTAATAAGGTACAGATAGCAGAAAATTCAAGGTTAAACTCTCCAGCAATATTGTAGAATGCTAGAGCCTAGAATACCAGCATTCTGAACTGAAGATTGAAGGAATAGCCATGTGCCAGACAAACACTTTGCATGTATCTGTAGCGGCATTTTTCCAAAAGAGTGGTTACCCATTTGCTTCAGATACTGGGTAGTTACATATGCAGTAAAGTTGGCATTCTACTAGGAAAGCCGAAACACCTGGCTTGTGGGTCTCAGGGCTCTTCCTGTTTGAACTGCACAATCCAACCTGTGATCAACTTCTTGAGAGGAACAGACCAAGACTCCTCCCTCCACTGAAGGATCCAGTGAGTGCAAGGCAGGCAATGGGTGCTCAAGCAATATGGATGATTGAACAGGAGAAGTCATGCCCACTTGTCAATAAAGAAATTTCAGCCAGGAGTATGAGAGTGTGGTACTTTCTCTCTTGATAAGAAAGTGCTTTGAAGTTTGTTAGTTTGGGGAACTTGAACATGCAGCATTCCAGGATCAAAAGGGAGCTCTGCTGTAATGACCAGTTTCTTTCTTATTGACTGGTTCCTGTTATTGCCTGATTTGGCACTAAAAAAGTTTAAGAAGGGCTCAGGTCACTTATGTCTCTTGAGAATCTTCATATTAAAAAAAAGTTAACACATAATTAACAGACACTGTGGGTTATTTAGGTGAGTGTTGTCTTAGTCCATTTTGTGTTGTTATAACAGAATACCTGATGTGGAGTAATTTATAAAGAAAAGAGGTTTATTTAACTCTTTATTTAGTTCTGTAGACTGAAAAGTAAGAGAAGCATGGCACCAGGATTTGCTAGGCTTCTGGTGAGGGCCACTGTACTAGATCAAAACGTGGCAGAGAAGGTCAAAGGGGAAGCCAGCACCTGTGAAGAGAGAAAAGCCAAGGGTCGCCCTGGCTTCATAACAACAAGCTCTCCCAGGAATTAATCCATTCCCAGAACTAATGCAGCCTCACCAGAACCAGAACTCACTACCATGAGAACAGCACCAAGCCATCCATGAGAGATCCATTCCCCAGAGCCAAACATCTCCCTCTAGGCCCCACCTCCCAACACTACTACATTGGAAATCAAATTTCCACTTGAGTTTTGGTAGGGACAAACCAACCATATCCAAACCATAGCAGGCATATGTATCAGATTAGCACTTACAACACAGAGAGACATAAATGTGACTAAAATCTCATTCTGAGAGCTTCTCAAGTCTGAATATGAGGCTACTCAGGCCTTAGGCCCTGAGTCCCCTGTCTGGCTCAGTACTCTGCAGAATACAACAACAGATATTTTAAATATTTGTTCTCTCTCCTCCCATCCACCCGCCATGCCCTTTCAAGTAATAGAGTCTCAGTCTCTTTTTTCTCTTTCAAACTGATGCTTCCTCAACCTACACACCAAGATTGTTCACATTTGATTTCTAGGATCTTCTCCAAATTCAGAATCACACGAGTCATCTCACTTCTGGCCCTGGCGAAGACTTGGGTGTACTGATGGAGACAGTAAGCTCACACTCCTTTTCTTCTCGGGATTCCTCCAAAGCGTGAAAATGCAAAGTGAAATTTCTTAGAAGTCCTACATTCAGCCAAAAGGGTTGGCGACAGATATTTGAATTCCTCACCCTAAAGCGAGGTAGGAAGCCACATCTTTGACCATCCAGCTAGACTCGAAACCTGCAAGAGACTACCCCCTGGCCTTGGGTGCTGACCACCTCTGCGCCTCACTCCTGACTCCTGTAGCTTCTAGGGAGAGGGAGAACTGGTCAGGGCCTGCGGTGGACATCCGGCTTCCACCAGGGCGCTCAGAATGCCTGTGAACTGGCAGCAGAGAGGAGACCCCAGAGGGCAAAGAGGAGGCTCGTCGCACTTGGTGTGTTGGGGAAGTGGGGGAAGAAAGGCACAGCCAGGAGTCGGGACTGGCGGCGACGCGGGCACGGGAGAGCCTGCCTCCGACCTTTGACCTCCGATTATTCCGGCCCCTTCCTGCGCTGCCCCGCTTCCCTGCCTGGGTTCTAGAATACATGTCTGTTGTATTGTATTCTGCGTTGCTCTGAGACCCATTGCTAAGCTACTTTTCGACAACTTCTTTTCTGCTCTCCGCCCCATACTCCTGGCAGCAGTGACCGTGAACCAGCAAGACCTTCGCCCAGGGGAAGATCTGGGGAAGAACACTCCGTCCCCGTCCACCCACCCCGACCCCGGACCCCCCATCCCTCAAGCCACCAGGGACTGGGGAGAGATTTCAGAGAGGCTTTGGTAAGGAGAGGCGAGAGAGGGTTGTGGTTTTTGGAGTGAGTAATCGAGGTGGGGGAAGGAAGGAGCACTTAAAATCAGGAAACTTTAATTAGACTCTTAGAAAAAAGTTCTGGATCCAGAGACCAAGAGACGGCCAAGCAGAAACCGCAAAGAAGAATGTAAATGTTAATAATACATAATCCAGGCTTTGCGCCGAGTGGGGTTCTTTGGAAGGTCAGTGATTCCCACTTTGGGTGCGGGAGACCCCGGATATCACCTCCGAAACTCCTAACTTTCCCTGTGCTCTTTTCGAAAGAAACAGTAAAGGGGAGATGGTTCAGGTGCTACAGCAGCGGGCGTGGGCGTGGGTCTACCCGAGTGTGCAGAGCTGCCATTAGCCTCAACTTCGCCATTCTCCAGCTGCAGGAGGAAGCGACCAGGGAGTTTCCTTTGAACGCGGTGCCAGGCTTTCCCGATCTGGGAATGAAAGGGCTCCTAATACCAGTGATCTGAACTTCGACCTCACGCACTCTAAGCGATATTCGAATCCACAGACCAACGACCCAACAGTTCTTCATTCTTCAATCTCCTCTAATAACTTGCAAATCATTCATGGGATTTCTTTTTTCTTTCTGTGTCTTATCGTCTAGGTTAAAGAAAAGATACAGGTCTTCCAAAGACATTCACGCTAATAATCGTTGATTACCTTATAGCCCACTTCTCAGGGCGTGTGAGAATGCGGATTCCTCCTTCCTCCGAATTTGCTCAGATCCCTAGGGAAGGATAGAAATGGTATAGGTAAATCCTGCTTCAAGCAAAGAAAATTCAGAATTTTGCACTGGTACAGTGGGGCAAAATGCTCAGAAATGAAGGAATTAATTGCAAGCCCAGCTGGCGTGTGTGGTAGTGTGGCCGAGCGGTCTAAGGCGCTGGATTTAGGCTCCAGTCTCTTCGGGGGCGTGGGTTCGAATCCCATCACTGCCAGTGGTATGTTTTAGTCCAGCCGGGATTCCAAAGTACTAAAGATCTGATTACAAGGAAATTTATAATCCTCTTTCCCCACGATTCTTTCCGGATCATCCAGCATCAGACTTTCTCTGAACTCTGTAGGTTATTTGTATCTCAAATCATCTCAGTTTCCTGCTTAGACTATTCGGGTTGTGTGGAGTAGCCTCTTATCTGCATTTCTACTCAGACTTGCTATCGTACCTGACTTTCCTTGTGTACAGACTTTTACATCATCACCCTGTGTTCCTGCAACAGGAGTGTTTTCGGTCCTCTTCTAAAACCTAGGTTGACATTGAATCATTCTCATTATCTGGTTTAGGCACCTTCTTGTAAGGAAGGGGTGGGGAACCTGCGACCTCGAGCCACATGTGGCCCTCCAGATCCCCGAGTGTGGCCCCTCGACCGAATCCAAACGTCACAGAACAAATTATTAAAAGGATTTGTTCTGCAAAATTTGGATTCCGTCAAAAAGCCGCACTCAAGCATCCAGAAGGCCACATGTGGCCCCAAGGCCGCAAGTTCCCCAACCCCCGGGGCGTCACCCCCATGAGCCTGCCGCCAGGACTGGTTTAGGAGCTGCAGCTCTGTGCTCGGGAAATACTCTGCGCAGACCCTATTTTAGTTCTAATCACATTACTTTTGTCATTGAATGTGGTGAATGAATGAATGAACGTAGAAAACCCAAACTTAGCAGCGTTCAAGCTCTCACTCAGGCATCAATACTTCATGGGGAGCTGGGAGAGGACAAGTAAACAGTTACGTTGATTTTGACTTCGCAGGTGGGTTTGCAATTCCAAAGCACTGCAAAAGCTTGTTGTTGCCTGACTCTGTACTTTCCGCCCTGGGGGCAGTGATGTGAATGTTATGGGCTTAGCCCCCTCCTGCCCCTTCCCAGTGAATTTACTTACCTTGGAGACTGCCCAGGTCTCTGAGCAGCATCTGCAATGCTTGCATAGAATCTAACCCCCTGAGGGAAAGGGGGATACACTCAGGGCCTGTTTAATGCTGTCATCTCAGAATGGTTGTCCTACTGCATTTTTCAGCCATTACAGCCCTTGTTCCCTACCTACAGTAGTTCTTATGGATTTGTCCAGCAGCTTCCTCAAGGAAGTAGAGGATTTCCTTACAGTGTCATGAGGAATGAATAAAAACAAACAAACAACACCAAAACAAAACAAGAACGGAGCAGAGAATTAGGATTCTGTGCAAGAATCAAGGTCTTAAATTTTCTCATGTCACTTTTTGATTCCGACCTCCTTTTTATATCTTTCTTTCTCCTCATTCAAAATCCTCTTCCATATCCTCCCAGGACACCTTCTATTTCACTTTGGTGACTCCTCCTCAGACCAATTCTCTTCCTTTCACCCACCTCTCACCACGAAATATCTTGGGCTCCCAAGTTCTTCACGAAAGAAGCCCTGAGAGACCAAGCTTACCTTGCTTTTCTAGTGCTTAGTGGAAAAAAATAAAAGGGCTTTATATCTGTGGACATTTCTCTAAAATTCCCTATTCACATAATTTCCATATCACTGTCCTTTCCTTCTTCACAGGCAATTTTTTTATCTTCCATTGTTTATTTTTCCTTCTTCCTGAAATTTATTTCTGTGCATTATCCTGAGACTGATTTAATTTTTGTGTTTCTGTTCATCTCCTTCTAATAACTCCCAGAAACCTTATCTCCCTACTTTGATGTTTTCGGTTGCCCAGAGTATGGCTCCTGTTAGGTCATCATCTCCATCGCCCTTCCCTCCCCCACTTACCCCTCCCCAATCAGGTCGTTTTCCAGCATTCTCCACATTCACTAATGACACTCTCAAGGGCACCACCTTGGAGTGCTTTTGTTTGGATTGTCCCTTAGTTCTAGTCAATTCCATCTCCTTGTAGATGGAAGGATGCTTGCTTGCTTCTATATCCACTCACTCTTGCCACTGACCACCCCCGCCTTTTTCCTGCCCACATCACCTCTGCCACCACCAAAATGATCCAGAACCCCTATCTTTCCTTCTGTCCCCTCTGCATGACATCCCTTGCTACTCCTCCAGTTCCACTCTGCCACCCCTGCCACACCTGCTACCACTACTTCTCCTTGGCACTCTTTCAGCTACTTCTCCATAGATGTACCAAAAAGCTCCCTCACTCCCTTAAGCATGCATCAATATTCCTGTCAAATTCTAGCTCAAAATTCAACTTCAGGAAGCTCTCTTCAGGTTAGTCCCTCCTCACCATTCTGATCACTTCATTGTCCTGAATGTGCTCCCATACCTATATTGTTTTGTAAATGCTTACTAGTGGTATCAATATATCAACACAGCGTTATCTATTTTGTTCCTTCAACTAAACTGTGAATTACTTAAGTCATCTTTTTTAAAAAAAAAAAAATTAGTACACTTTACGTTAAAGAGCAGTTTTATGTTTACAGAAAAATTAGAAAGTACAGAGTTCATACACACCCTCCTTCCCTACACACACACACACACACACACACACACACACCTCCCTCGCCGTGACATCCTGCACCAGTGTGGTACATTTGTTACAACCAACACTGATATGTCATTATTAACCAAAGAACATTAGGGTTCTCCCTTCGTGTTGTACATTCTGCTGGTTTGGACAAATAAATCATGACATGTATCCACCATTACAGTACCTTACAGAGTAGTTTCACTGCCCTAAAAATTTTCTATGCTCTACGTATGCATCCCTCCCTTCTCCCTAACTCCTGCAAACTACTCCATAGTTTTGTCTTTCCCAGAATGTCATAAAGTTGGAAGCATACACTATGAAGCCTTTTCAGATTGGTTTCTTTCTCTTAGTAATATGCATTTAAGTTTACCTCCATGTCTTTTTATATCTTGATAGCTATAAACATTAATGTGCAGGTTATTGTGTGGACATAAGTTTTAGCTCATTTTAGGTAAGTACCTAGGAGTGCAAATGCTGGTTGGTATGGGAAACATATATTTAGCTTTGTAAGAAACTGTAAAACTGCTTTTTAAACTTCATTTTTATGAAATAGAAACCTGTTTTTTAACGTATTGTATACAAGTGGCACATTTTGAAAAATACATGAAAGTATAAAGAGTGACAATCACCCACAGATAAACATACTTTGACATATTTCCATTTTTCATTTTTGAATGATAAATTTCTAAAAGTGAAAATAGAATACTTGATCAAATAAAATGTCTTTTTAAGATTCTTGATTTATAATGCCCAATTGTGCTCCAGAAAGCAGTGACATTGTATTCTTGTCACTCTATTCTTGTCCAGTTTGATGATGAAATAATATCCCCTGGCTTTAATTAGTATTTCTTTTTTATTAAGGAAGGAACATTTTCCATATGCATACTTGACCTTTTGCATTGCTTATTCTCTTGGCAGTGTTTGTTTACATCCGTTTGAAGGGCAGTTCTTTCTTAAGTATTTCTCCTTAGACTCTGAATTGCCTAGTATGAATTATCTAGGGTAATGAGAAAGTGTAGGGATGGGGGTGAGGTTAAGGGATGTTACCCAATATTCAGTCAGTGCTGGCTAGTCTTACAAATTAAGAGATAACAGATTCAAATCTAAAAAGAACGTCCTTAATTCACATCTCATGAGAAAACAGAATCACATCTACTGCAGGATCACAAAAGAGGACACACAAAATTAAGGTTCATGGCAAGCGAAATGTAGTTGTTTTATTGCCCGAAAATCGAATGAAAATAAATGCTTCTCATCCCTTGGGGTTAAGAGGATATAAAATCCTCTGGGCATGGAGGGTTGAGTAGAGGACTGGAGAAAGAAGGCAGAATCGAACCTAAGGACATCAGCAGTTACAACCCCTACAGTTCCACGCCTTACCACCTGAGCTATTGAAGGGTGAGCAGCACGTGTGTTAGTGTAGGTTTTTGTGCATTTGGCAGCAGCCGGTGAGTGGCCTGATTCCTTTTGTATTCGAGC
>RJWJ010021843.1:0-5000 GCA_004363605.1 Indri indri | reverse complement strand
ATGCTCTGGCAGTTCTTCCCCAGGCACTTAATGTGAAACAAATGGGCGCACATCTCAGTAGGACATCTTGCATGGAAAAGATTGGTACCTGGAGGTATGTTGGGGCCACAATGCCAGGACAGAACCCGCTTCCTGAGGCCCTGGTCTCCGTGGTGACCCAGCGTAGGGATACAGAGTCTAGCCACTGCTCTGACCCTGGTGCCTGGGCAGCAGCGCGAGATTGCGCTCTTGGTTCTCTGAGACTCTATCCGACGATTGGAATGCCGAGTCGCAGCCCGGGGGACCCTAGGGCTAGAGGGCACAAGCATCCATTTCATTCAATGAGCACAACTTCATTATTTCCAGGTGTTATTTTCCAAAACGCAATATAACATAGTGATAGTCATTTTTGCCATTTGTGGCAAGAATCCACCCAGACCCTTTAATATTCTTTGATTGCTCACCTGAAAAACCAGCGAGTTCTACTGTTTGGCCTCCACCTATAATCCTTGAGCGTGGTTCCATTGTGATATGTAGGAGTTACACACACTATAAACTGCTGGAATGATAGGCCCTTCGAACTTGCTTGTCTTTCTAAACTGTTCGTACACAGGAATCTTTGACAAGATTTCTGTCTGATCTGATCATGTTTGTCCTTTCCAAGTTTCCTCTTTTCTTTTTTTCCCAGAACTGATACCATTGTAAAATAAAACAAATTTTGAAAATAGATGGTTTAACATGCTTTATTGTCACAATATTGGGGTGATTACTTCCAGAAATGCTATAAACTGTTACGTAAATTCCTATCTTTGGCCAGTGGCTGAGATGGACTTCAGGTTTTTTGTGTTCCTTAAAATGAGGTAGTTTTTAAGGCAATTCTTTCTCTCCTCTTTGGGGAACACCTCTAGATCACTGCAACCTCCAACTCCTGGGCTCAAGTGATCCCCCTACCTCAGCTTTCTTAGCAGCTGGGACTACAGGCGCACACCACCATGCCTGGCTAATTTTTCTTTTTTTCTTTTCTTTTCTTTCTTTCTTTTTTTTTTTTTTTTTTTTTTTTTTTGTAGAGATGAGGTCTCACTTTCACTCAGGTTGGTCCCCAACTCCTGACCTCAAGCAGTCCTCCCTCCTCCTCAGCCTCTCCAAATGCTAGGATTACAGGCATGAGCCACTGCGCCCAGTCAGAAGAGTTCTTTTTGCCTCTCAAATCGCTGATCATTCTTGCCATTCCTTTAGAACTCAGAAATCTTTTAAAATAAAATTTTTTAGCGTGTTTGTGTGTATTACTAATAGAACTAGATGAAAGCATTACTATTTCCCATGCCCACTGAAGTTTATGGCCATCTCTTTTGATGCTAATGCTTCGTTTGCCAATTTTGCAGCACTATTTTGAGTTCAGCATGTTGCCCGTACCTTGATATTTATTTATGATTTTTTGGTACATTGTCCCTATGTACATGAACACACTTCAACATGGCATTAATTCCTGTTTAATGAATGATGGTCTCTGTGAAAACTTCTCTAACAAGAGAATACCCTAGTAAGTAAGGGTAAATCAATTTTCGTATGATCTCCAATGTCCTTTTATTTATTTATTTATTTTTTGAGACAGAGTCTCACTCTGTTGCCATGGCTAGAGTGAGTGCCCTGGCATCAGCCCAGCTCCCAGCAACCTCAAACTCCAGGGCTCAAGCAATCCTTCTGCCTCAGCCTCCTGAGTAGCTGGTACTACAGGCATGTGCCTCCATGCCCGGCTAATTTTTTCTATATATATTTTTAGTTGTCCAGATAATTTCTTTCTATTTTAGTAGAGACAAGGGTCTCACTTATGCTCAGGCTGGTCTCGAACTCCTGACCTTGAGTGATCCTCCCGCCTTGGCCTCCCAGAGTGCTAGGATTACAGGTGTGAGCCACCGCACCTGGCCTCCAATGTCCTTTTATAAACCTGCTTATCATCTCTGTTCCTTTGAATTATTATTTTCACTTAGTCCTCCCCTCTAAAGTCCAAGCGGCTTGAGGTTAGAAACCATTTCTTGTTCATCTAGCACATATTAGTATATTACAGTAACCAACAAAGATGCTTAATAGATTTTTGTTGAATGAATGAATAAATAAATGAATGAATATCTGTTCCCAACATTCCCAAGGACACTGAAAATAGGAATCCCCGGTTCCTTTTCATATATTCAATGAAATAGGTAAAATTTACAAGTCTGGTTCTTGGCAGGTACAACAATAGTTGGCATTCTTAACTCTGATATTAAAACTCCTCATCCCAATCCCAATTTTCCTAAAAACAAAAGATTTAAGATAATAGATATAAAAATGCAAAAAGATAAACAAATGAAAGGAACATAATCCAATGACAGAACAAGTGATGTCTTTAACTCATCTTTGTATAATAAAGTATGAATTAGATGCTATTATTCATGAAATCCCTCATTAATTTGCTTTTCCAAAGACAACTGGGATTGCCATAGAGAAGTGATTAAGTTCCTTTATTAAATTTGCTTCACCTTTTTTCCATCTCGTAGTAAACGTCATTTTTTTCTGGAAAATGTATACAAAAATATCCAGATCGTCTATTTATTTTTATTTCTTTTTACAGTTATGAGGAAATTTCTCTTAAAATTCTTGATTTGCGTAAACAATTGGAAGGTTCTACTGAGATGCTTAATCAGTTTTAACTTTTGAGGAGAGCACACACACAGATCCAAATATTGGATTAAAGCTGTGGGTCCTCTTCCCAGACAAAATGCATATATGTTCAAACACATAAAATTTAGATACCTATGGGGCTTATAAATTTTCTGAAAGCCATCCTCAGATTTCTCAGGTGACCATGGACCCTAAGGTTAAGATCCCACAGGTTGGAAGGTCTTATGAAGTGCTGATGATGCTGATCATGATGTATCAATAATATTAATAATATGGATTATTATTAGATATGATACGGAGTCAAGGATTTTGCCTGAAATAGAAGAAGGGTAGACTTGATGACTTTGGAGTTCATGAAGGGTTCCAGAATTCAGTTCTTTGGTGATGTCCATGATGACGATGGGAAGGACAGTAACAATGGAGAATGTTTGGATGTAAGACAAGCTGCTGAGTCTCTTCACTTTCACCTTACTGTTTTCTTTTTGAGTCTCTTATCAAGAAAAGATTCCCTAACAAGTCTCCTACCACTTTCCTAAACATGTCCTTCAAAGCTTCCTTGACTCGCTCATTACGCAAGGCATAGATGAATGGATTCAGCAGTGGTGTCACAAATGTGGTTACCACTGTCACTGCCCAGTTAGTATCCACTGAGCCACTCTGTGATGGCCGCACATAGAGAAAAATGGCACTTCCATAGAAGAGGGTCACCACCATCAAGTGGGAGGTACAGGTAGAGAAGGCCTTCTGACGGCCTGAAGTGGAGGGGATGCGCAGGACAGCCAGGACTATGTGGCCATAGGATGCAGCAGTAATCGTCAGTGAGGATACAATGACAAGGGAGGCCAGGACAAAGTCAGTCTCCTCCAGCTTCTTGGTGTTGGTGCATGCCAGGCGGAGCAGTGGGCCACTGTCACAGAAGAAGTGCTGCACCACAGCACCCTGCTTACAGAAAGGAAGCAAGGCCACAGCCACTGTGGGACCAAGCACAGGGAGGAGTCCCCCCACCCAGCAGGCCAAGGCCATGCGAAAGCACACAGCCCCACTCATGAGCAAGGGGTAGCGCAGAGGATGACAGATAGCCAGGTAGCGATCCACAGACATGACAGCCAACAGTAGGAACTCAGAGGCCCCAAGAAAGAAGTAGAAATAGAATTGGGTAATACATGCAGCAAAGGAAATAGTGTGTTGCCTCGAGAGGAAATTGTTCAGTATCTTAGGAATGATGACAGAAGTGAGCAGAATCTCTAGGCAGGACAGGTTACCCAGAAAGAAGTACATGGGGGTCTGTAGGCGAGTATCAGCTCTTACCACCCCCACGATCAACACATTGCCTGTCAGAGTCAGCAGATAGACAAGGAGGAACACAGAAAACAGTTCCATTCTCGTGCTGTTGAGATTTGGGAACCCTGCCAGGACGAACTCTGTCGCAGTGCTATGGTTCCCATCAAGAGCCATTATCTTTTCCACCTGTGCCTCAATAGGTACATGATCCTGGTGACAGCAGGTCCTCTTCGTAACACTCCTGAAACTTATTTTACCATAGTATAACACACATATCCCCACTTTCTCCAATCAAGATCCTGTTAAGATTTGAAGCACCTGAAGTTATCATCAAATGGATTTTAGGGCTCGAGAAGATTTTCTATAAAGGGTAGCTGAAACTTAGGTATGAAAGTGCCAGGAGCCTCCATCTTCACATATCCTATTCTCAGATCTAAATTATGATATCTCATTATTGTAATAATAATATCACTGAGCATATGAGGTAGGAAAAATACCAGAAAAATGATTTTGTGAAGAATATGATTACCATTCAGTGAGGATCAGAACTTGAGCCACACTGCCTAGCTTTGAATTCCTGCACTTCCACTTACTGGCTGAATAGCCATGGCAAGGTTACTTAACCTCTGTGCTCCTCAATTGTAAATGCTGTAAGGAGCTAATGAAATAATAGTGTGGAGGACTTAAAGGAGTTTCCAGCACTTAACTGACAAATAATGTGGCAAACAAATCCCTTGGCTATAAGTCAGGACACCAGAGTCTGGTCTTAGCTTGCCACCACCCTTGGAAGACTATCAGCTAATCTAGCCCTTGTTTGTACTTTAACTACCCAGTTATGCAATGAGTCATAAGAATCTAGGCATTAAGTGTGCCTATTATATGAAATTACTCTTTTCGTGGAGAATTTTCCCAATAATCCAAGGGCCTAACTGAACTCATATTGCCATACAAAGTACTTTCTAAAGCAAGTTATGCCATGTGAAAAAGGGAGAATAGGAATAAACTACATCGATTCATTCAATCAATCAGTCTGTCAGTTATCCACACCTACTTATTTTGTGTCAACTTCAAGATAAATATTT
>RJWJ010021842.1:0-27458 GCA_004363605.1 Indri indri | reverse complement strand
TTTTTTTTTTTCTTTTTCCTTTCTTTCATTTAATTTCTGGGGATTTCAGGAGGGGAAAATTGTTAAATCTACCATGTTTAACTGAAAATATTCCCCTGGTACTTACTGGGTTGAAATCTTTTCAGACCAAATCTCTGCAGCCATGCTGGACTCCTCTCTTCTTCCCAAACCCTTGTCTCATCAATAAAAACCAATCCTGCTGGTTTCACCCTCAAATATATCCAGAATTTGACCACTTCTCACCATACCCATTTATATCATCCAGGCCCAAGCCACTTTCTTCTTTCTCCCAGACTATCCCAGTAGCCTCCTATATGCCCTGGTTCTCCCCTTTATCTTTCTTCAGTCACTTCTCAACATACAGCCAAAGTGATGCTGTTCAAACATGAGTCAGTCCTGTCACTCTGCCCTCCATTGTCTTTCCATGATAGCAAATAAAAACCAATGTTGATGGAATCTAATATTCCACATGGTCTATAATGTCCATGACCTCTCTGACCCCATTTCCACAAGTCATCAGATCATTTGTTCCTCTGCAGCCAACAAATCTCATTGCTGTTATTCATAAGTATTCAATGCTCTATCCTGGGCACATAGACTAGTACCTCCATAGTGGGTCCTCCGTATATTAATATATTTACTGAATTAGTGAATAATTATATTTTAAAATACCTCAATGGCATTATTCTCCTGTTTTCAGGCATGGGCATAGCAGAGGCCTGTGGTGTAACTTTTACAACATTTAGGGAAGATGTGGTGTTCTACTCTGCAAAGGAGGAAAGAAAATAGTGACCTAACTACCTAATGTATTTTTTTTTAATAAAACAGGATATGATATACATCAATGCATAGCCCATGGAAGGAGCAAAGTGTATGTTTTGAGCCTTTTTATTTTTTTGGTTCTGCATTCTTCTAGCTTCAGAAATACCACTTTGAATTTTGCTTTCTGGTTTTATAGTCTCTTACAGTGAAACTTACATCGAACAGAGAAACCCTTATTCTGAAGTATCTTTCCCATAAACAGATGTTTCGCAGTAGCGAGCTCGGCAGTGTGCACACTAAAATGCACTGCTACAATCTAAAGCTTTCACTCTAGTTCTTTAAACACATCTGAGAGACCTAGATCATGTACTACAGGGGCAGATGCCATGCTGGTGTGCGTGAGCAGTGGTGCATGGAGGGAGAAGTTCAGAGTAGGAGGGGGCAGGGATGACAAGCCTAAGGACTTCTGCCTGCCATTCCTCTGACTGCAAACAATACTGACCCATACTGGACTCCTGTGCATAGATTCTTGTCCCACTTTCTTAAAAAACATTATTAAGGAAGGTGCATATAATGAAACCTCATGTATTATTAACCTAACCTTACTACGAATGTACAAGGAATAGGCTTAATTCAACTAAAATTTATAGGCAATTTGTTAAAGCAGCAGTGCACATTAGAAGGTACATTAGAGCCACATTGGTTTTAATATGCCATTCAATAACTTGAACAGAGGTTAAAAATGCTGCTTAACCTCCATTAAGTATTTTAAAAATGCTTTAATTTAAAATTATTTGGAGTGTGTGTACATATATGAATGTACACATATCCACACTAATAAATACAACCCTAAATATGTTTTCCCGGTTCCTTTTTTCAGTGCTGGATGACCTCGTAATGTTCAGCAGCAGGCACTTAATCAGAGGCCAGGCCGAGAAAGGCAGGGAAGGATGTCATGGCATCCCGAGCCAGTGACCCACCTTTGTCCTTGAGAACTAGAAGCAGAGGGGAGTTTATTGAGGACTCTGCAGCTTTGGAATAAAATAAAGGCTAATTTGTAATGAAAACAGCTTCCTATGACATGTTTTGTCCTAATAGGACAATGCCTCATGCTTCCTCCTGGCATTTACTTTTTGTTTTCTTTTATAATTCATAAAGCAAAGTATCTCGTTTCATTAAGAAGCACATCATATTTATTAAGTAATGTGCTCACAAGCCAGAATTGCATGCAAGGCCCTGCCGACGAAATTGGAATCAGATGTCTGATATTTCATTAAAAATCAATGCATCAAAGTTGAGATCCGATTATGCTACATGTCCTAGTGTTTGGTGAAACAACTTTCTAGGTTAACATATTTTTCACAGAGGGACCTGGTCTCAGAGTAAGAGCCTCTTCCTTGATAAATTGTCAGGAAAGACTCTTGTCATAGGAAATACAGACCGCAATCTTAAGAACATCTGGAAAAGAAAGAAAAGATGCTGACACGTCTTTATTTAAACTTTAATTTAGAAAAATTCTATTTTCATAGAAAACTAGCTAGTGACAATTACAATGGTGGTAACAGATAATACTTACTGAGTGTCTATTATGTGCCAAGCTCTTTTCAAGGCTTTGCTTGTAAAGTTCCATTTAATATGCACGGTATTTCTATGAGGGAGGGGCCAGTATTATTCCCATTTTAAAATGGGGAAAATGGAATCTAATTAAGTAGAAGAGCCATTTACAAATCTAGGTCCATCTGACTCAAGAATGCGTGCTCTGCAAGAGTGAAACTTTTTCTGAATAACTCAATATTTGTCTTAAACATTTACACTATAAATATTTGAGGGTGGGTTAAAATAGATACTGTTACCTTCCTCCACCTTCAAGCTCATCTCTACACATGATTCTGGCATACTGCTTCAAGTCCTGGGACATCTCAGTTGTCTTGCAAAACCCAAGTAATAGGCATAAAAATTAACAGAGTCCTGGGAAGCTACAGTGATCAAATAACAAAGAGCTGAACTGAAAGGGTCTAGAAATGCGATTCTGTCCAAGAACTAAGTTGGAGAAATTTTGGAATGGTTGGAATGGCATAGAAGAGAGACCTTAGAGTTATATTTGATAAATATTGAGAATGAGAAAAATGGGAAAGAGAATATAAAAGTTTTGCTGTGGATTTTGAATGTACATATATATATATATATTCATTGTAATCTCCCAGATGCAGTCAGAGTTGTCATTATTTGTATTTTTTGTTTTTATTGGATCTGATTCTTTGAGAATATGCTTATGGGGGCCTCTCATGGGCACTCACTTAAATAGAAAAACTAGAATTTCTGTAAAACAGAAAAGTCCAATAGAATGTTTTCCCTTATATGAACACATTATTATGTCCTTCGTTTTTTAGAATAGGAAATATAGTTTTAGGGTGACATTTTCTTACAGTAGCTCTGTTCCATCTATTGATATGACAGGTACTGTATTTTAAATTTATTATGCCTGATTCATACACATTCCTTGCTAGACTCCCTGATAGGCCAGGCCACTCTGACCAATCACTCTCAGGACTCACAGATTTATGTTTACCATTTTCCCTTTCAGTGTTAAAGAGATCATCTCATATTTTAAGGTGTAACAGATATTTATTCACCCATCCACCCATTCAGCCATCTATCCATTTCATTCATATCTATTTTTCAATAAACACCTATTGAATAAATTACCATGCACCAGGGAATGTGCTGGTCTAAGATTTATAATTACAAATATATTAAAGCATTGTGGTTAGTAGCGGAAAGTGACTCATATGTAAATGTAACACAATGCGGTAAGTGCAATATTAGAAATTTACAATATAGAGAAGTAGTTAAGTGAAGGGAATGATTAATTCTGGAAGGGTGAGCAGCCTGCAGAACTTAGAGAAAATGATTCCTGAGCTAGGTTTTATAAGTAAATAGGAATTGGCAAGATGCTCGAGGAGGGAACAGCCACCCAGGAAAAACGAATAACAGCAGAACGTTTAAAGCATCGTATCTAATTTAATTGGAAAAAGTTTAAATTTTTTTTTTAATAAGAGAAATTATGCCTTCAGGATGAATGATATTAATATTTATATGTTCATTTATTGAAATTTGATCAATTCTACAAATAATTTTAGTATTTTATATAAAATACTAAGTGGAGGAAAATTATTAATGTCTTAATTTGAAAACTGCATCATCAACTATACTTCATTCTGAAAATATCGATTTGTAAAATCATTACTAAGAGAGTCTTTTGCTGCACAGATTAGGGGAGCCACACATCCCTCCCTGGTCTCTTAACATTATGTCCATTTTCTGGCTGAAGGTGAGAGTAGTTTCTTCTAAATGGCTTGTAATTACTGCTTAGCCTCAGCACTGCCCTCCTTTTCTGAAAAAGGCCTAGAGGTTACACTTCTTTTCTTTCTCTTATTTCAAGACATTGGCAAAGCCTTGTTCTTCATGGTCCTCAGGAGGGACATTGCTAAGAAATGGGCTCTTCTTTTATGCTCAGGAAAGGTACTGTGCTGTGCAAATAGCCACTACAGGAGAGGAAACCAGCAGCCTTGCTAATAACTTTGAACTCTATGGACTCTGTGAGCCTTCTTCTAGGTGAAGCAACACTGTTTTATGATATGGGTGACTCTTTGCTTTAGCCGGATGATACCGTGTTTTCCATTCGAGACTTGTTTCATTTGGGATGAGGGGTTAGCTGAAATAAAATTGGGGAAAATACAGACTTTATCAGGCTGATTTGTGCTATATATGCGTGAACTCTCAGCACTACATAATGCAAGGTAATAACGTTGTCCTAATGACCATACTTAAGAATGTGGTACAAAATCATGCGTGGAAAGAAATCTCAAAAAGATCAGTTAAAATGATACAGATATAAAGATGCGGAACATGAAGTGGAGCTAATGGAGGGAGATCAGAAATATATTGAGTTAAGAGAAATTAAGGTCAGTTATCTTTAAGCCACACTCAGGAGTTGAAGTTTAAGCAGGAGGGAAGAGAAAATGTAGTTTTCTGTAGTTGGAAGTCATAAAAGGAGAGGTAATGGTCTAGAATGAGGCACATTCAGGTAAGGTAAGAGGTAATCTTTGAGCAGGAAGTTACCTGAGTCATCCTAATTAGAACTGCTTAAAAATAGGACAACTAAAATGCTGGTGGGATTAACCTTTATAATCATGCTCCTGAGAGGAGGAAGGGAATTAACCTTAAGGCAAATTCCAATGTTGTCTTTTCCTAGAAGCCCTACCTCCTCTGTCAGCCCCCTAGGTGTTTGACCACCTTTTTTTTTTTGTTCTTCTCTGCTTGTATTTCTGATTTTTCTATGACATTCTTTACTCTCCAAAACTTGGGCTATCCAAATTCTGCACCAAAATGTAACTCCACCCCCATATTTACAGATTTATCTAGTAAATCATTTCTTGTAAAAATCATCCTTGATTGTTCCAGAATTCTCGGTGGCTTGAGCTATTACAATAAGTCCAAATTAATTCTGAGTATCTGTGCTAATGGGTAATTTATCCAAATTGGAGTGCTGTTAGTACATTCATGATGGTATCATCATGAATTTAAGGGCCTAGATACCTTCACAGGAAGAAAAATACAAAGAATCACAACGATAGGGGTTTTGAATTGAAAATAGAAACTTTCTCAATTTGTGAATTTGATCACATGAGGAATCAGGCATGAGAATATATATTAACTGCCATGGCCATACTCTGCTTCTAGAAATGTATATGAGGCAAATTGCTGTCAGGAAATGGAAAGAAGCAAATAACATAATCTAGCTGTAAATTATTATTTAAAAATGGCAGAATTAGTTAATTCCTTCCAAGTGAATGGCCCAGATTTTGAGCTCCTTTCTTTTCCTATCATTGAGCATAATTTTTTTTTATTTATTTGAGGCATTCTAAGAGAAAACACACAGGGTCTAGGAGAAAGAAAAAAAAAAAAAACAAAACAATTCTTGGTGACTATAAAAAAATGGCTTGTTTTCAGCTAGAGCCTGGAATGAGTTTTAGAGTACCCTAATTACTTTTTGTTTTTCTCTGTAGAATAGATAACAGAAGGGATTCACTTTGTGCTCATGCTCTCTCTCTTTCAATATCACTTTTTATACACCTTAAATTAGCAATCATGACAAACGTGCAATTCCTTTTCATCCTTTTCATTCACTGTAACTTTATTCATTAGAATCCTCCTGTGATCCCTCCACCTTATTGTTTCATAAAATTTCTTGTGGCGTTTTGCATGTCCTTGTGTGTGTATGTGTGTGTGTGTGTGCGTGTGTGTATACATATACACACATACACTCACACACATCACACAACCCCAACAGCCATTTCTCCTTCATAAGCCTGCCCCATCATTCAGATGTCTGATGTTTTTCTAGTTTTATAACTGTTGACTTTCACCTTCTGGTCCAATAGATTTTAAGTAACTTGAATATAGTTTTTGAATCATATTTGTTTCTTTCCTTTTGCCATAAGAAAAAAATAGGCGTATTAGAATTAATTTAAAATTTCTAAATTCTGTGGTTTTATTTTACTGTGGTACCTGTGAGGTTCATTGCCTGTTTAATAATTTGGCCCATTTTTGTTAGTTCGTCCAATGTTTGTGGCGTGCCTTCTATGGGCCAAGCATTGTAATAGGTGCTAGGGAAAGAATGATGAATTAAACCGATGAAGTTCCTGCCCTCATGGAGGTTACATTTTGGTGGAAATGAGATTGATTAGAATTTTTATGAGCACTCAAGGAAATAAACAGGATTCTATGAATCCATAACAGGCATCCCTAACCTGGCCTAGGGAAAGTTACTTGAGGAAGTCACAAGACCTGACTTACAAAGGAGTGAGCTAAGCGGCAGAGATGGGTCAGAATCATTCCAGCAGACAGAACAGTCCGTGAAAAAACCTCAAGGTCTCAAGACCAGAAAGACTGTCATGGACTGAGTTGGGGATGGGCAGTGAACTGAAGACAGAGAGGTAGCTGGCACCTGACTATAAGATCGGAGGTGGTATGAGAGATTTGGTTTATTTCCTAACGGGAATAGGAAGTCATCAAACAGTTTTAAATAGAGGAATGGAATGTTCAGACTACCCTTTGAAAAAGATTGCACAGTTACACTATGAAGAATAGATGGGAGTGGGACAAGAGGGACGCCGTTAGACGAGATGGCCTCTGGAATTTGGTGGCCTGGAGGTGAACCTGGGCTCTGCTATTTATCAACTCTGTCATTTTAGGAAAGTTTGTTAACCTTCCTAACCTTCCGTTTTCAAATCAATATAATAATTCCTGCATTCTTTGTGTTGCTGTGAGAGCTAAATGTGATACTGAACATAAAGCCCTTGCAGGGGTAGCACCTGGTTCATAATATTAGCTAAGAAAAAGTTGGCGGTGACTTAACTAGGAAGGCGGTAGTGGGGATGGAGAGTAGAAGGTTTGAAATTACTGGTTACGCAGGGCTTGGTAATTTGCAAAATGTAGGGAATGAGGGAAGTGGAGGACTGAAGGGTTGCTAGGTTGAGCAAAACACAGAATTCTCAGTTAAATTTGAATTTCAGAGAACAACTTTTTAGTATAAGTGAATATTACATGGGGCATACTTTTACTAAAAAAAATGTTTATTAGAAATTTAAATGTAACTAGGCATCCTATATTTATCATGCTATCCTACCAAAGATGTCTCAGGGTTCTAGGCTGAGCAACTGACTGGGTGGTGGTAATATTTGCTGAAATGGAGATGATTAGAGGAGGACAAGTTTTTAGTGGAAAGGCCACAAAGTAGGTTTTAAACATACTGAATATTAGGTGCCTGGGAGACACCCAAGTGCAATGTAAGTTGTTTACACAGTTTTTCTTTGTTCACAATTGACACACTTGTTAGGAACAGCTATAACCACATTTGTATGGGGAATTAGGTAGTGCCATGATAGAGTGTTCTGTTTTTCTATCTAATCAAAATGTGATCTTGTAAAGAAAAGACAAGGTGAAGAGTATATATAAAAACTTTTAATGTATTTATTTCCAGGTTTTTATATTTCTCCAGGCAATGCCATTGGCTGCCTGCCATGTTCATGCCACACAACTGGTGCAGTTAATCACATCTGTGATAGCCTAACTGGTCAATGCGTTTGCCAAGATGCTTCCATTACTGGGCAAAGTTGTGATCAATGTAAAGACCATTACTTTGGATTCGATCCTCAGGCTGGAAGGTAAGACTCTATAACAATTAATAATTAAATATTTCATTTAATTATATTTGTAATTACTCTTTCTTTACTAACAATAATTTTTGGGGCAGTCTTAAAGCAGTACCATCTATGAAAATTGTCCTTTTTGTTAATATATTTTTAGTTCTGTGACATCTGCATTTATTAAGCATCATAGTAATCTGTGAATATTTCCCAGAGTGGGGGTTGCTATATATTGATAGATGTGTCTTGTGCTAGGGTCTGGGAATGTTGAATTAGATAAAATCCTTTTTCCCTCAAAAATCTTACAATCTGGATGTGGAAAAAGACAGGTAAAGTGATATCCAAAGAAGAAAACACACACACACACACACACACACACACACACGCACTGTATATATATATATATATATATATATATATATGTATATATATACACACATACACACACACACACACATATATGTGGTCTAGGATAGCTAGCATGTATATGTATATGCTTTGTTCTACATTGCCCTTGAATTTATCGCTTATGGTGTTTATTATATCTGTTTATGTTTTCCTTCCCTTTCTAATTTAGGTTTAAAGACTGGCAGATTAAAAATACATCTTTTTATTCTGTATTATGATTCTTTTCTTCCAGTACGTAATGTATGTTCTGAAAGTAAATAACTTCTCAAAATTACACTGTCTTTAATATTCTACTTCTTATTTCCTGCCTATCTGTGGGCACTTGCCTTTACTCATTTGTGTTTACTGCTATATTTTTGAAGATGTGCTATAATGTCAATTCCGTGTGTGTGTGCGTGTGTGTGTTCTGGTTATGACCTTATCTAAAGTGCAGACTAAATCTATGAATTCTTTGGTGTTCCTATCTCTAAGAAACTAGTATGTGTGCTGAACTCAGAAGATACGTGATAAAACCAGTCAAATCTATTCCTCAGTATGTGTGCGTATTTATAAATATAATCGCTAATTATTCAAGAGTTTGCGATTATGGGCTCTTTTAAACTCACTGTCCCCTGGGCTGCCTGCCTCTTGGCTGTTATATTCCTCATTAACACTTCTATTAGAGGGTGGACAGGTGACAGGGTAATTATTGAAAAAGAACTCAAACCAGTTCATCTTGACTTTCTTTTAAAATGTAATTTGATTATGAAAACTTTGGAAAGATTATTTAAAATATTTATTAAACCAATTTTTGTTCTCATTACACACATGCATATATATATTTTAATCCATGATGTTCCACTTCTATTACCATAGAAATATTACCATTACCTTGGCAATCTGAGAACATTACTACTCTTTTCTACAAAGGCTAAATCACTCTGAATGAGTATAGAAAGCACATAGTATGGTAAATGTTAAATAAAGAGTACTATGAGGATTTTGATAGTGAACTCGGAGCCAGTTATTGTACATACTACCTCCAGTATGTACTTTTTTGGAAAGAACATTCTACAAATTCCCAGTCGGAACTCTGGGGTATGTTTGTTTCATTCCTGGCTACCTCTGTCTTTAGATTTCCTACTTTTTCTTGCTTCTGACCACACTTACCACGAGAAAATTATCCTCCAGTGTCAACTGTCCTCCTTGGAACACTCATGCCCATCAGTGGCATTTTGCTACAGTTTCTTACTCATTTTTGTTCTACTGATCCTTCTTGTTCTTCTCAGAGTTGTCACTCAAACTTCTGCCGAATGACCTAGACGTGTCTAATTGTCTCAGCTTTTCCACTTAACTTAATTTCTTTAAGTGAAACCTGATTCCCTTCATTCCACCACTTTCTCTACCCATCAATGCTCTTAAATTCCAGGCTGACCTTTACCCCATTCTGTTTGTCTCCCATTACATACCCACCTCACTCCTGACCTTCAGTCTAATCCAGGACCCAGAACTGCTTACAAAACAGTGTTCCGTCTCCTGCCACTCTGCACTAGGCCTGGTTAGCACTGGAATTGGATTCCCTGGGTTAGAAGGTGGTTTGTAACATTTACCTAAATGTGTGAGGTGCAGAAAGAGCCAAAGTAGCTGCACATGACATCATTAGGAGGAGGTACTGAGGTGAAAATCAGGAAAGCAGAATTCAGTCACATAAAAAGGTCAAGGGCAGAGGTTGGAGTCTAGGAGATAGAGCAAAAATGTGAGAAGCTGGGTTGATTTCTAAAAAAAATAGAAGATGCAGAAGAAGTGTGGGTTTAAAGCAAAAAGATTCACAAGTTTTATATAAATAAAATTAGATATCTTTACATATTTGCTGGCTCCTATTATATTGATTCAGGGTGGGGAGGGAATTACATTTTTAAAATTACAAATTGTGCTTTGAAATGATAACACTTTGCTTCCATCCTCTTGTTTTTATCTTCTGACATCCATGTTTTCATTTGTGGAGAACCTCATCAGAGGGATGGAATCTCCCCCCCGACCCAACTCCTGCCATTATCTTGAACGACTTTGACAACTACTGATGCAATTCTTTGGATCTTTCGTTCATTTAATTCCCACTCCAGCAACCCATTTCCATGGCTACCCCCTGGATTTTGTGATCACTAGTAATTTCTCTACTTCTCAAATCTTTCTAATCCCAGAAATAGGATCACATCTTTCCAATTCCAATTTATCCCTGAACCCTCACATAATCTGCTTCTTCTCTTAATCTCTAGTCCATTCTCCCTACACAGAGCTCTTGATCGGCCTCGTCCCTAACTTCACTGTCTCCTGCTCCTTCTCCGGGACAAAACCGCTTTCTGACTCTGTAGAGTAATCTGATTGCCATCTCCCTTCTGCCGCACTGCCGGCGAGCTGCAGGGATGGCTGCCCTGCTCCTGCCCTGAGCCTGTGAGGCCTGGAAGAAATACCGTGTACCGCACCTGTGCTGCCTGGAGGCACCGTCGTGTATCTGCTTCTCATCACCTCACTTTCTCCCCCCCTTTAAACTACTACCCGTCTCTTCGATTTCACTTTCCTGCCCTTGCCCTCGACCTTGCAGATAATCTAGCCCTCTGCTTCCTAGACAAAATCGAATCAGGTACAAGTATCTCCAGATTATCTTCTCTCCACCTTTAATTTGTCTAAATTGTCACACATTGTTAATTTTTTATTTAGTCTTAGAAGAAAAGCATGTGTAACTCTTCTGAAAAGAACCTGTTGTCTGTTCTTGGTGTGATCCCTTCTTGTGTGTTTCTCCTCTTCCTCCGCCCTTTCCCTTTCCTCCTCATCCTCCTCTTCTGCCTTCTGAACTTTGCTCCATCAAATCCTCCCTTTAACTTAAACATCTCCTCACTGGCTGTATCATAGCTGTCTACAAATATGTCTTCATTGCCATGCTGAAGATGCTTCTCTTGCTGTGCCCTGCCTTATGAGCCCTGGAAGTTACTGTCTAATCTCTCACTCTTCATTTAATTGCTAACCTTTAAAAAGAGTTTTAAAGTTTTTTCCTTGCTTCTTCATTTTTTCCTTCCCATTCATTCGTCAGCCACCATACCCGATACATACGGTAGCAGAACTTGTAAAATTTAGATGCCAAGAACTAGTTTAAACGATGATTAAAATTCTCACGATTGCCGGAGAAAGACCAGAGGAGCCTTGTGACTGGCTCACTCTATATTCCAGGTGGAAGACAGAGGCAGTAGCCCCACACGATACATTTAAAGGGTCAGTGAAAGATAAAAGTAAAATTGATTTGTGATTGCTTCTCATGACTTATGGTTTTTCAATGTGTCAGTCATTTTGTTGTCATCCGTACTTAGCATTATCTCTTCCTTTGGCCTCCAGGATTCTACTTCTCTGATCTGTTTTCTATTTCTTTTTCTGGTTTCTACTCTTTAATATGGCCCTTCACTTTACACATCTATGTCCACAATTTTGACCGCTATATACACGTTAATGACTCTCAAATATATTTTCACCTTTTCAGATCCCTACCGTGGGCCCTAGGCCTGTGGCTAGTTGTCTTCCTGAGTTTTACATCTGCGTGTCCCTCGTGCATTTCATTTTAATATAGCCAACACAGAAGTAATTGCATTACTCTCTCACCTCCCCTGCAAAATAAAAAATAAAAGTCTCATGCCATCTCATGCCATCATCATCTTGGTGCAAGGTGTATAAACCTTCAAATAATTATGCAAACCCAAGCCACCCATGTTTGAGTGGGGCTCAGAATCTTCTAGCTTGGGCAGGATTGGCTCTGATACTGAGTAGAACAGAGTCTCCAGGTTGCCCCTGGAAAGAACTGTGGAAGGGAAGAGCTGCTGTATATAGTGCAGCTTCTCTGCAAAGAATAGAAGGCATAAAACCTGCCATGACCATAGGGGCCCAAGGAAACCAGCAGGCTTTGTCCTTCCTCAATCAGCCATGTGGAATGCCTGTGATTTGAGTTGACCCTTCTGTTGCACTGATGAATTCTGCTATCTCTTTTCACTTTAACATCGATAATCATTAGAGAGGAAATGCTCTAGCACAGAAGGTCATGGAGAAAGATGTTTCAAAATGCGATAATGACAATTGCTTGAGTTTATATTTTTGCTTAACATTGAGAAGGGATAAAAATGGGTTTTCTCCGTTTTATGTTGTCCATTCCTCTCTTGAATGATATTGTTCCCTCTTTGTTGACTTCTGGTTATTATGATACATATACTAACATTAGCTATTTTGAAAATGTGTAAAAAGATGGCTAAAATATATGGGATTCTATCTAGCATAAGAAATTTTTGTTTCTTGAAGGAAAAAGTTCACGCATAGTCTAAATGTATACATACATTCAATATAGGAAAATGAGTATAGCCTGATGTTAAAAATATTTTTTTTAAATAGAAGGAAAATCAGCGAAAATAAATTGAATCTGCCTTGAACTCTAGGCACTGTGGTAGGTTCTTACAAATAGAAATTTATTTTATTAATTTTCAAAATCCACAATAGAGTATAAATCTTTTATTTTTAAGCAAGGAGAAGATACAGGTATTGTATTTCTTCATCAATTTAGAAAATAAAGTAACTTCCTCATCTGCCTTGTCCACATATCCCTTACCTTTATTGCACACAGCAATGTTTGCTATATTTTTTTCTCTTGGTTTATTTTCTATACTTTTTTTTTTTTTAATATTCCTGAGGGCAAACTAAATAAAATAGACCCTGACCCTAAACGACAGCAACAACAACAAAAATCCACCCAATACAACAGTAACTTCCCGTGACCAA
Source organism: Indri indri (assembly GCA_004363605.1). Taxonomy (NCBI): domain Eukaryota; kingdom Metazoa; phylum Chordata; class Mammalia; order Primates; family Indriidae; genus Indri; species Indri indri. The sequence continues at coordinate 14,289 of RJWJ010021842.1, read as the reverse complement.
GCTGGAATATGCTTTGCCTGTTTCCATCTAAGTGGTTCATTCTTCAAAAGTTACTGATCAGAAAAAGGGGGCATGTATTTAAAAAAGCTGATTCTAGTGCAAACATTACTCCATTTACCTCTGACACATAAAGCAAACACGATTTAATCAGTATCGAAAACAATGAAGCAAAAAAAGTCTGCCCACTGAAAAATCAATAAAGCAAAAAGGTGTATAGTATCTGTCTAACCCAAAAACAATGAGATAAAAATGGGCCATCTTCAGTTCATCTTTGTTGGTAGTTGAGACCCGTACTTGACACACTGCACTTACCACTGTCCTCGGGTTGACCTGTTACTATAATGCTCCTTCCTACAGCCCCCCTAACTGCTCCAGTTCATCTGGTACCCCACTGTTTTTCTTATATAACATCCATATGTTACAACCCCCAAAGGTTTCTTTCCTAAAGATGTATCCCTCTATATTCATTACTCTTATGTGCCTTGTTTTAATTTAAGCCTTAAGGAGATAGGAGTGTCACTACTTGTCTCATTTACCAGCTGACACACACTGAACTGTAATTTTCCACAGGTGATAGGACAACAAGGCTGGGTAAGGAGCCTAAGGGCTCAGACTTCTGGACGATAAAATAAAGGGGTCTACTTTTGTGCCGGGACTAGTTTTTATTTTGCTGCAAACGTTCTACGTTTGAACACTATGTTATAGATTCTATCTGCTAATCTTTTCACGGGCTTATTTCCAATTGATGACAATTGGTCTTTTCTCTGAGAACCAAGTCAATGACTTCAAATGATTGTAGATAAATTTCTTGCTCACTGATTTCCTTTTATGGGGTGATAACGGAAAAATTGGGGAATATGCCTCATAGATTCCTGCTCTTAAATGACTCTTGGGTGGACAGTTGGCTGTCATCTGGGGTGACAGCGTAAACGGGCCACGAGTTTCTCATCATCTCGCAGTCTAGCCAGGGCTTGCTCACAAGGTGGTGGCAGGGTTCCAAGAAGAAGAGCAGAAGCATGCCAAGGCACCTGAGGCCTGTGCTTGGAACTACCACATGGTTACTTTTGCTTATTCTATCGGCCAAAGCAAGTGGAGGCCAGGCCACATTCAGGAGTGGGGAAATAGACTCTACTTTTGGATGGAAGGAGCTATACAGTTAGCTACAGGGACCTGCATAGAGGGAGGGGTGAAGAATCGTGGTCATTTTTGCAATTTCCCATGGCCACAAAACCATATAGTCTCCCTTAATATACATGATATATGATACTGTTGAAATACCAGATTTTATATGTTAGCCTTTATTCAATGTGATGTAATAGGAATGACATAATGTTCGGCATCAGGATGTCTAGATTCCAGTTTTGGCTTTTCCAATAGAGCAGATATAGTAGCTTCTTATTACTGATATAATAAATTGCCACACACTTAGGGACTTAAAACAACAGGAATTTATTATCTCATAGTTCTGGAGGTCAGAGGTCCTAAATTAGTTTCCCTCGGATAAAATCAAGGGGTCATCAGTCCTGTGTTTCTTCTGGAGACTCTAGGAGCAAATCCATTTCTTTGATTTTTCCTGCTCCTAGAGGCCACCTGCATTCTTTAGCTCACGGCTTCTTCCTTCATTTCCAAAGCCGTCAGAATAGTGTTTTCTCTCACCTCTGCGTATATCCTTACACCTTTTCTCTCTGACGCTCGCTCTCCTGCCTTCTTCTCATAAGCACCCCTGTGATTACATTGGTCATTCTCAGATAACCCAGGATAATTTCCTTATCTCAGAATCTTTAAACTCAATCAAATCCGCAAAGTTCCTTTTACCAAGTAAGGTAACATATGCACAAATTCCGGTGATCAGGACTTGGACATTGTGGTGGGGGAGGGTGGATGGGTACAGCAGGGGAACGGGAACAATTCAGCCTGCTATACCAGAGTTCAGCAATCCACAGCCTGGGAACAAACCTGGCCTGCCACCTGTTTATGTAAATAAAGTTTTATTGGAGCACAGCAATATTCATCCTTCACATATCGTCTGTGGCTGCTTTCAACTATAGCAGCAGAGTTTTATTATAACAGAGATCACATGGCCTGCAAAGCCTAAAATATGTACTATCTGGCCCTTTATAGATAAAGATTGCTGACCCTATAACTAGATTTACAGTCACCTTGGGCAAGTGACTTAATCTCACTAAGCATCACAGAATCATAACTTTATAGATATAGAAAGAATCTTAAAAGTAATTTTGGTTAAACTCTACCCTACATATTCTCTGCATAAATCACCTTTTCAGAATAACTGGTAAATGGTCATTTAGCTCCTGCTCTAAAACATGGAACTAAAAAGAGCCCACTGTCTCGTGAAGTAGCTTAAGTTTATTTCAAACAACCATAATTCTGAGACAGACAGAAAATATTCTTTATATTGAGCAAAAAGTTTCATTTCTATGGCTTTCTTGCCTAGTCTTATCTCTGCCTTCTGGGGCTATAGAGAATAAGTGTAATCTCCCTCTACCCAAGAGAACTTTAAGAATTTGATTCTGCTATGATATCTCAAAGAGACCTGCCTGATTATGTGGAGTGTGAACAGGAGGAGGCAGATGTCTCCGATACAGAACCTTGCTAAGCCCGCTCTTTGCTAGATGACAAGAATATCACCTTGCTGGACTCGGATGTCACTATTGCCTGGATACAAGGGAGTCACTGCCCCATTGAGATTTTATGAGCTCCTGTATTTGTGCCTGGGAAAGCTTCACCAGAGAGGGTGGGTTTGGACATTGGTAGCTTTTCCCTTTCGGACGAGGCAATACCACTTTCACTTCCTCTTTCAATAATCCCTGGGAGTATGGCTTCCAGCTCACATGAAGTGGATGCCCAAGCCCCAAATCCCCCTCCTATAATTCTGATTCCAGCACCAAGAGAATTCAGTTGCTGTCTGTAGGCTGTGATGAATGGAAAACTAAGAAGCCGGATGAGCCCACACCTCTACTGCAGAGGTGAAATGGACTCTTAAGTAGGGGAAACCCAAACTCCTCTAGAGGGCACTGTAGCATTCACCGAATCCCCTGCAAGAGAACTGAACTGAGAACACTGGTCTTAGGGAGGCTGAACTGAGTCAGCCCTTAGAGAAAGGCTCTCCATTCCCTGGGGGTGAGGTTAGCCAGAGGGACAGAGTTAGGCCAGTAAAAAAGAGCTCAAAACAGCTAAATTGTCATTAGAGCCAAAAGCCACGTTTGGGTGTATCTCTCGTGTCCTATCCTAAGCCTAAAGCTTTCCTAGTGCTTTATTCACTGTTAATTCATGTATTCAACAATATTTATCCAACACTTACTGTATGCTGGCCTTCATGCTAGGGACTGATGGGAAAAAAAAAAAAAAACTCTTTGTCCAATTTCTCCAATTTGCCTTGAAACCTCTTTGTCTTTTATTTATTAATAATCCTTGTCTAAAATCCCTCAGCAATGTGAGATCTCTTCCTCCCTCATTCTTCATGTCTAATGACATCCTCATCAACCCCTTTGTCAGCAAATTAGAAAACTGGGAATAAGTCCATGTCCATCGTCCCTTCTCTTTTCTGTCTGGCATCCCATCCTACCAATTTTACTTGCTAAACATTTCTTAAATCTATCCTTCTCCTTTCTATTTCTCCTTCCCACTGCCTTCATTCTTATCTCTGCCTACCTTTCCAGCTTCATCTATTACCACTCCTTGTTCTGAATTTCTATCCAAAAATTCTGAACTGCTTGTAATTTCACACCGTCTCCTCCTGCTTTTTCTTTTTTTGTTTTTTTCCTAGTTTCTCGCTTCCCTGATTTTCCTGGCTTCCTCCTACTTGTCTTTTAATTTAGTCCAAACATCTCCTCCAGGACTCCTATTTAATATTCCTTCCCCCATCCCTTCCCCTGCCACCAGACCAGGTAGTGGCCCCTTTTCTGTGCCCTTGCGGAGTCTCCATACATCTTTACTAATGCTCTTTCCACTTTTTTTATTTCACACTAGATTGCAAACTCCTTGAGGACAGTGGCAACTCTTTCTTATTCATCTTTATGTCCTTGGTGTTTATTTCAGTTCTGGAACATACCTGGCCCTCAATGAGTGTTATTTATGTCAGTCAATATTTAAATCAATTTGATAGTATTCATGAGTTGAGACTCCAGACAGAAGAGGGGTGTGCAAAGAGAAATGTCGATAAAGTGATCTATATCCTGGGATATATCCTGGGACCACTTGTAGTAGCTCTCCCTTACATGATGAAGTTTCTGACAAGGACATGTATTATTGAAACACATTCCTTTCATTAATAGTTATCTTTCTGCAATAGTAACAATCAGGATAACGTTTTCTCTACTGTCTGCACAACTGGAAGAAACTCCTGGGAAAGGAAAATACATGAGATTTGTGGTTTAAGAAATAGAGGCCAACTAACTGCTTTCCCATTGTATCCAGTAAATACTGAGTTACATAAGGGCCCAAACAGAACTATAATAGAGTGCTGGCAGAGATTAGCGATGCTTTACTCCTGTTTTGTTTACCATAATGAACTGGTCAATAAACATCACAAATTGTTTATCTATATAAATCTTGACAGATTACTCTTTATGAAATCCATTTAGCAAGTGAGGTTTTCCCATAAGGATGAAAAATGAAGATTTTAAACAGATTGCGGGAGCAGCTCTGACTGTACCAGGAGAGTCAGTGTAATAAAGGTTTCTTTATATTAATATTACAAAACCCATTTATCCTGGCAAAATCAATATCACAATTCATCTTAGTTTGGTGTTTCTCTTTCTAAGCTTAAAATATCTTTTCCTTTATTATATATAATTTTGTTTTAATAAACGTGAAATATATTTCATTTAGGAGGTACTCTCGAGGAGGGATAACAAAATGACATCAAACTTGTAGCTTATTTGCTAAAGAGTCTTGGAAATGTTGGAAATTATATTTGAGTGGCTGAGAAATGTACAGGAATTATTTTACTTAATCCTTAATTACAAAATTATCCCCAGTGTCCTTTGGGCTAAAAACAAACTACAATATTCAGAAGTGTCTCCTCCTGTGAACTTCATTTAGGGAAAATTCTCTCTTACTGAAGTCAAGCAATTATAACAAGTCGGATAAGTTGAATATAACAAGGGCTGGGATAAGAGACTATAAAATCAGAAATAGACACATTTAATTACCCAAAACATTGCGTACTTTCCAGAGAAGTGATTTATTTATTCCATTTGGATTTGGAACTTAATATCCCACAGATATTGACATAGCTGCCTTGGAGTTATGTGTGTAGCTCTTGGCTGGAAGAAAATAGAACTATATCAAGGAAAGGAATTATGTTATACACTGGAAACTATTACTCTAAATGTACTATATGTAAAATAAGTGTGATTGTCTCATGAGTGAATGGTAATAAAAACTGAAATACTCAAGAGACACTTATTCATGAATGGTGCAGTGATATATATTATATATATATATATTATGTATATATGCGTTGGGAGAAGGTTGGCTCTGTTTATGTTCACCAATATTACACGAAAAGCCTACAAACAATGTATGCTAAACAGCATATAATGAAATTAAGAGCAAATCAAATATTTTGTCGCTGCTATAATTTTAATTTTAATGCATAATTTTCTTTAATACTTAACCTAAACAAAACATCTATTTGAAATGGAATTCTGATGCAATATGTATAAAGAATCTAATATAGTTGTTTGTAGGGGAAAAATGTCCTTTTATCATGACCATAAAAAGGGCAAACTAAAGTACAGTGCTTTTCAAGTGAAACTGTACTGTATTTATTCCCAAGGGGATATTAGTCCATAAAACAAATTTGCAGCTTATTTGGCAGCCTTAGCTTTTATCGGCCTTTTTAAGGGTGTTGAATGATTACCCAAGAGATCACAGCGTAAAAATTGCAGTGGGGTAAAGTAACTCTATCCATCCAGCATCTTTATGAGAACATATAGGTGAATCCATTTAATGTTGCTTTAAATGTGTACCGCACAGAGAGTACCTATTTAAATGTGAGTGGTTTCTTACATGTGCCGTTTTGGCTTCTCTAATACTTCATGGCACCAAAATTGTGTATCCTAATCAATGCCATTGGCATAGGGTAAGTGTTTGAATAATTCACTCTGAGGAAACAGGTTTTAGTTTTTATCATGGCAAAATCCCAGTACTGTTATTTTTACAGGAAACTTTGGGTCCAAGAAATTTATGCTGCAGTAAAGTTATCTCATTATATCATTAACATCTTTGCATGAATCAGAACAATGCTCTATTCTCTAACCATTCTGGATAAATGAGTTTAGTCCATAAAATAGAAAATGAAATATAACCCCTATTAAGATATAGACAGTATTTGAACCTGTCTTCCTCAAGAAATTTGCTTAGTGAAGTTTAGTCTTCATAGAACTAAATATAGAATTTCAAGATTTTTAGGGACAGTAATGATTCACCCCAGTTTTCTTTTCTTTTTTTTTTTTTTAGTTCAAAAAAGATTTAGAAAAAAATTTTATTTAGAAAATAAAAAAAGCGTGGAAAAAAAGAAAGCAAATTATCCATTTACCGTACTCCACAAGAACATTTGCATGAAATTCCATTTTTCTATTTTACAACTGTATAGTTACTTGAAAAGATACTTTTATGTGTACCTAATCATAGCTGGCAGGACAACTGCTTTTGTGAGAAGACAAAATTTACAATGGTCTGAATTGATCACCTGATATTCAAACTAATCCATAAGATATATCTATCATGGCATGTAAAAAAAGCAATTTAACATGTTTTTTTCCATTAATTAATTTACAAAAAGAAGGCTTTATACAGGTTTTATCATGAACAGCATTTTGATAAAGATCTTTTCTGTTTTGTTTTATTTTGCCTTTGATTCTTTGTTTAACTCAAATATCCTTTTCAATATGTTGGCTAGAACAGATCATCTTACTCCACAATGTTATCAATAGGTGTAACTTATACTATGAATTATTAATCAAAATGCTATTCTCTTTGATGGTTTATTTGTCTTGTTTTCAGATGTCAGCCTTGTAATTGTCATCTCTCAGGAGCCTTGAATGAAACCTGTCACTTGGTCACAGGCCAGTGTTTCTGTAAACAATTTGTCACTGGCTCAAAGTGTGATGCTTGTGTTCCCGGTGCAAGCCATTTGGATGTCAACAATCTATTGGGTTGCAGCAAAAGTAAGTGAACTCTGGCCCAGTGGTGGTGTGGAAAGCAGCATCATGCAGGGAAGAGGGTCTCATTGTTTTCTTTTTCCATTTAGAACTCATCAGAAGGATTTAGGTACAACGTGGAGAATTTAGGTGAAAAATGGAAAAATAAATTACACTAACTGAAATTTGTGTGCTTTTCCTTGATTAGATAATTGGAAATGATGATATGATTATGCTTATAGTGGGAAATTTACAATAGTTTCCTGGAATGAAATCACCAGTAAGATGATCAAAGTCCTGATTTCTCCTAGACTAAGGGTTTTCCCAAGACACAGGACTTTCAGGGCTGAAATCAGGCCATTATTGGTTAAACCAAAATGGTTGGTCACCTTATCACACAAAGACATTTCAAGATAGTTTTCTATAAGAAATGAGAGATTTATTCTTATTTATTATGAGTTTTATATTCTTCCATCACCAAATTTTATGGGCACTATTCTACTATTTGTTGTTCATTTATATTATAATACTTATTATTTATCACAGCATATTATTTACTCTAATAATTGATGTTCCTTTCTACTTTAAGTTACATAAGTTGTTTAAACATCTCTCCTATTTATATTTTTAATTCCTTGAAGCCAAACATTATATTTTAGTATTTTTCGACTTCTCAATGCCATTCTCCAGTGCCTTGAGTTGATTTTTTAAGGTCACCTGCAGATCTGCAATTTTATAATGTATTGATGGTTTCTCTATATCTACTTTGAGAACATATATCCTTACCTTTTCCAGAATTCCTAAGAAATGCCTTCTGGGAACATGTGGTAAGGATCCCTCTATAACATATTGTACCATGCGTATTCTCTTTCGGGTTTCCTGAGACTGTTGTGAGTCACAATGACAGGAAATGCCACAAGTCATAACAGATCATCACAAACCATCATGTCTAGAACTCTGCTAACTATGTTTAATGGAGAGAGAGAGATAAGTAATGGAATACTGGGCTGCACAACAACTGTACTAGATTTTTAGGTAATGGAAGACAGGGTGTAGCTAATGATTAAGAAGACGTATTCAGATTTTGTTCCTGTGTAGTTTCTCTTCAGTATCCTCCTGTATTTTATCAGTGCCTCTGGATTTTAGTATAAGTGAAACTATAGGTATTTATCATCTCTTGGGAAAGACCTATCATGATTGCCTTTGTGTATTAGTACAGTCTAAACACAAATCTGGTTTTTGATAGCCATTTAATTATTATTTGTCATTCATTGATTAGCAATATAATTGGTTAATTTGTGTGCAACAAAAATTCCAGCATGTAACTTTTGGATATGAGTTGTAGATCATTTATAGTAGAATTATGACATCTTTACATACAATATACCTAATGTTAGTGATATCTGATTGGTTCTGCCACTACTTTTGTGTGAAATTATTGACAACTGCTCCACTTTTTGCTACTTATTCTTGCTTGCATCTGAGACACAATCTAGGGATTATGCTTCAGGCATAACTGGATAGTCTGGTCACCAGAAACCTAGCCTACATTTCTTAGTAATGGTAGACATTTACTTTCATATTTAATCTTTTCTTCTCTGGGCTAAACACTCCAGGTGTTTCTGATTTGTCATAATTAAAAAAAAAAAACTTTCGTATTCCTAATTATTCTTCCCTGGATATATTCTTTTTGATTTTTTATCCCTTTAATATTGTGATCCTTAGTATTAAACATTCCTTCAACTGCTTGTGGTTGTTGCTGCTTCTGTTTTAGGTTTGTATTTAGCAAAATTTACAAAATGCAGTGTAATGTTAGAAGCTCAGGAGAAGCAGAGGCAATTTAAAAAATAATAAAATAAAATAAACAAGATTCCTGCCTTTAAAGGAGGTCAAAACATAGACAGCAAGAGCAGTGAACGCTGACAATAGAAGGAGAGCAGGAAAATGCAGATGGTGATAGGAGGGTGAAGGGACCCAGCCTTCTTTCCTGTTCTACCTTGATTTTCACATGGTACTTGCTTTTTATCTTAACAGTGGCCAGCCGGAACAACTGGCTCCACAAAGATATCATGCGATTGAAAGGAAATGTCATGCTATCTATTGTTGAAACTGTGAACTATTCACCTTGGACTAATATTTCTCTCTGTCCAACAGATGTCAAGAATGTGTTTTCCTTTAAAATTAAAATGTCTCATGGGCCCCCTCTACATAGTTTGGGAAGTGTGGTATTATAACTATTATTATAGTTTCTACTTCCCTAGAGGCTACTAACAATAGTTTAGCAATATCGTCTGTGACTTTTTTGTGGGGGAGGGGGCAGGGAGTCAGGGTGGGAATCCTAAGATGTAATTTTTAAAGTACAGGACGATTGAATTCAAATAAAGTAGGTAGACCCTCTCTTATAGCATGTCTTTTATTGGGTGATTCGCTTCTGTCCTGTCAAAATTAGTTTCATGCTTTCAAAATGATAATCATTCTCTTTGGGGAGACAGAAACAAAACAGGAATTAAACAGTTCTATTTCCGGTATGCTTTCCTAGTGAATGATATTTCAGTTTTTTCTAACTTCTATGAACTTAACTATAATTACATATATATAAAATTAGCCACTCATAGTTCACTTGTGTTTGGGTGTTGACGTTATTCTCTTTGATATTTATTCATCTTTTAATCCACATTTTTTTCTTTATTTCTACTTATCCGAGAAGCTCTTTTAGATCTCCTCTTAATAACAGCTTTATTAAAGTGTAGTTTACATATCATAAGTTCAAGCATCGTAGGGTACAGATTAATGGATTTTAGTAAATTCATAATTGTGCAAACATAACTATAATCCAGTTGTAGGACATTTCTATTGTTTCAAAAAAGTTCCCTCTGCCTATTTCCAGTCAATATCTACTCTCACTTTTAGCCCCAAACAGCTATATGGTTTTTAATTCAATAATTCTGCCTTTTCAAGGAATTTTATATAATAAAATCATACAACATAGACTTTTTACACCATTTAGGCTTTTGTATCTAGCTTCTTTCTCTTAGTAAAATGTTTTTGAGTTTCAACCATGTTGTTGCATGGCTCGGTAGTTTGTTCCTTTTAATTACTGAATAGTATAATATTTTATGGATACACCGTGTTTTGTATATCAATTGATTAATTGATATACAGAGTGTTTCCAGTATTTGTCTATTCTGAATAACGTTTCCACAAACATATGGTTACAAGTCTTTGTATAAACATACATTTTTAAATCTCTTGGGTATATCTGGAAATAAAAGGGCTAGTTTGTATGGTGAGTGTATTTTTAATTTTTTAAGAAACTGCCAAATTATTTTCCAACATGGTTGTACCATTTTACTTTTGCGTTAGCAATTTATGTGAGATCGGTTTCTCTATGGCTTCAGCAACATTTGGCAATATCATCTATTTCATTATAGCCATTTAGTGAGTTGTAGTGTTATCTCGTTGTGGTTTTAATTTGTGTTTTCCCTAATGACTAACGTTGTTGAGCATCTTTTCATGTGTGTCATTTATCTTTCATGTGTTTTCTTTGGCAAAGTAGCTTTCAAATCTTTTGCCCATGTTTTCTTTGAGCTGCTGTCTTCCTATTGAGTTAAAGAATTCCTGATATATTGGGGATACAACTTTCAAATACTTCCTCCCATTCTGTGGAGTAGGTTTTCATTTTTTAAATGGTATGCTTTAAAAAGCAAAAGCATTTCAGTTTTTGTGAATCTAATTTACCAAGATTTTCCTTTATGGATCACAGTTTTGTGTCCTATTTAAGAAATATTTGTTTCACTCAATGTAAAAAGATTTTCTCCTCTGTTTGCATCTTAGAGTTTTACATTTTTAACTTTTACGTTTAGATCTGTGAAACATTTTGAATTAATTTTGTAAATTGTGTAAGGTAAACATTTAAGTTCTTTATTTTTTATTTTTTGACACATAGATATCAAATGTTTCTGTAACAGTTGTTAAATTACTATTCTTTCTGCACCGAATTGCCCAAGCAACTATGGAAAAAATTGTATTTTGTGTGTGTGTGTGTGTGTGCGTGTGTGTGTGTATATATATATATATATATATATATAAACAAACCCAACATTACACAAATATAATTGTTTTAAATCATCTAAGGTTTTTAAAATAATTTGAGGAAAGAAAACAATATAAATACATCACACACAGTCTTTAGTATTTGCCTACATATTTATCATTTCTGGTGTTCTATTTCCATTCCCACAGATTCAATTTACTCTCCGTATCATTTCCTTTCAGCCTAAAGGATTTTTAAAATATTAAAAATATTTTAAAAGGGATGATCTACTAGAAATGAATTCTCTCAGTTTTCAAAATTGTCTGAGAATATTTTTATTTTACTTTCATTTTTGGTGGGTAGTCTTTTCTATGTATAGAATTCTTGGTGACAAGTTTTCTTTTTTTGCTGCACTCAATATTGGGGACCATTCAGTCTGCTTCTATTGACTGTTGTTTTTTTTTTTTTATGAGTGTGGTTCATAGTTTTATTGAAGATCTTGTAATTTTATACTGAAAACTCTCAGGTTGTTAGATTATTGCTAGTAATTTGCATAGACCACCTGTGGAAAACTCTCTCCTCTGCGGTGTGCAGCTGCTGCTGTCTCTAATCAGTCTTTTAAATTTTAATTTTTACCTATAGCCTGGCTTCCTAAGGGTCACCCCTGTGTCTAAATCAGCCAATGATTTGGGCAAAGCTTGTGCTGAAATACTTGCAGACTTCTGGAAGACTTCCAGCTTTTGCCAATCAATATGTATGTATGGGATGGGGAATGCATTTAGAGTTACAGCTAGTTCTTAATGCTCCCTTGGCCTTTAGTTTTCATTGTCTTTCTTGGCTTTCTCCCACACACTCACAGTTTTCCAGTGACCCAGGGATCTGTGGAGAGCTTACATACCTCAGCCCTTCTATGCCTCTCTCATATCCAGGATCACCAGGTTTATTTTTGGTAAATTCACCACCTAACCCAGCTGGGAACAAATCCTCGGGTGTGAAAATCTGTGCATTTTTCTCATTGTTCGCAATCGAAGCTGCCACTTTTAGCTGGCAATGCTACTAATTTTTGCTCCTAACCCCAAATCAAGTCAGTCCCCTCTGGTACCAAAGCTACTGATATTTATAGGCAGCACCACTCTGGTGCTAATATACCTGACTATGGAACTGGGGGTATGGGAGTAGCCCTAGACTCCTACTGTTCCTACTCAGAGGTCTACCATTTTGTCAAGAATAAACATTCTCAATTTGTTGTCTGCCTTTGGTTGATTCAGAGCTCCCAGAAGTGATTATGATTTTTTTCAGTTTTATGTTGCCAAACTCTTGATGCTGTTAGAAGACTCTACTCTCTTTTTCTTAAATGTATTTTATAATTTTCTAGTGGCTGTTTTATTTTTTAATCTCATCAGTGGAATACACTTTTACATTTTTTCTTTATAATCATCATCTGCTTATTCCATATTAACAGAACCTAGAGCTGAGGTTCATGGTCCCTGTAGTTAGGCATTGCTGTGTCACTAATTTTCTGGCCAAGATGATGTGAGTAGAAGTAATGTATGGGACTCCTGGCTGTACCCACCCAGGCACAGGACGTCTTTTCCATTGATGGGGGCTTGGTAGTCATCCACCTGGGACCACGCAAAGCAAAAAGATAGAGGGAATCTTGGCACCTGTCTTCAGTGGGGGCGCCTGTCTCAGTGCCCCCAGCTGAGAGAGAGAGAGAGAGACAGAGAATATGTTTCATCTAATATTCCTGCTTCTTCCCTGTTTCCAACCAATCACCTGTTAAGCAGAATGATATCCACATTGGTAGTTCTTCTCATCGTTTTCTCTTTTATATAATTACTAAGAACACGGTTTATAAATACATGATGCTCTTCTTTTAGCAGAAGGAGACTCTCACCCAGAATTTAGATGTTTGGAGCCCCCTCCAGCCATCAGCAATGTGTTATCTCATCATCTGGTGTAAGATTTGAATAAGGAAAGCATTATCCATTTTCTCTGCTCAGACAACCTGTAGTATAATTCCACAATATCATTTCTACTCACCGTTCCTTTTATGCTTAAACGTGTGCTCTCCAGTGCTTTTCTGGCATTAGACTTGTGAGTCCCAGGCAGGATATATGTTTGATCACTTTCCTATTAGGATATTAAGATAGAATATATTTTTCCCATGAAGTAAATATTTGTACCTATTGCCAGAGAAAAACTTTATAATTCTTGGAATCTAAGAATCAAAGAGGCCTTGCAATTTATTTTGAAAGTAGAGAAAAAGAAGGTAGTATTTATTGAATGATTACTTTTAATATGTATATGTATATGTATACTTGCATATGCACACATGTGCAAACACACACACACATATATACACATACTTTATCCTCAGAATAAGCCTCAGAGGGAGACGTCACTCTCTTACTATAAATGAGAACGGGTTCAGAGAGTCCAATTAATATTTGACTACAATCATACAACTACCAAAGTCCCTGAGCTGGGTTTCAAGGTCATGGCTCCCAAACAGATGGATCTAATCACAATGTTATACTTCCATTCCTTAAAAGAGAGTCTGGCATGTGCAAAGACCGTTCTTGGCAATTTTGATGAATGAATGTGTGAATATTTTCCCAGAATTTTCCTTCAAGCACATGAAGGGTGGGTTCAAGTTACCTCATGCCCAGGGTTTAACAATATTTATTCTCAAAGTGATGTTGAATCATATAAACGTTTATGTCTGTGAAAATTCTCATTTAAATAACAAAAAAGTACTATCCATTTATGCTGTGAAGTTGGACAAGATTGTGGTCAGAGATGGTCACAGCAAGTAATCAACTTAAACATTTGAAAAGAGACTGTGTGTGTGATATTAGGAAGTAGATATTTGGTCTCCAACCCCATGTCCTGGGGTCAAGATACAACTCCTAAAATCCTTAGACTCTCCAAAGCGATGTTCCTTTTGTAGCTGACGATTGACTGATTGCTTGTAGCTCCTAGGGAGCTTCAGGATGGCGGCTGGTCAGCAGAAAAGTCAAGGCAGAATTAGAGGGTCAGGACTTCCAGCCCCACCTCCCAACCTCTGAGGAGAGGAGAGGGGCT
>RJWJ010021841.1:0-27457 GCA_004363605.1 Indri indri | reverse complement strand
TGTTTATTTTTAAAATATAAATATTAAACATAATTTTATTAATATATAATTGATTGAAAATAATTTATTAATAAATAAGCATTGTGCCAGGGTCTGTTTTTCTAAGTTCATACTTTGAACTTTCTCTAAATTCAGATTTTGCAGCATCTTAGGCATAATAAGTGATAATATGAATAAAATATACCATTAATTTTTCAGACACCATGCCAGATGCTTAAAAGTCAGTATTTCCTGAATATTTTCACAGTTCATTGAGATCTTGGGTTTAAAATATTTACGTGATTTGCCAAAGGTCTCATAGCTGAAGAACATCAAAAACTGGAATTTGAACCCATATTTATCTTATCATAAAATGGTTTCTCTTATTTGAAAATTCCTGTTTTTTCAAGTGACATACCATCTTGCCTGAGGAAGAGACTCCTCAAATACACTCACCAGGGAGAATGTCAAACTCAATAACTTGTATTGAAACATTCTTGTAGGGGGTTTAATGAAATAGATCAACTTTAAATATTGGGAAAAAATGTAATGCAATGTAAAAGTGCAAAGATACGGGTGTTACACAGAAATGATTTAAATCCAGCTTTGTCACTATCTGACCTCTCTTGGTTTCTGTCTCATCTATTTATTATAGATCACAGAGAACAAAACCTACCCTGAAATAAGTAATGTTACATTAACGACTTTCCTCTTCAACAGTCTATTAAGGGACCCAGTAAACAGTTTAAAATGTTAACTGCCATATTATCATACCCACATATTTCAATAACTAGTTAATTATCCTCACAGTGAAACTGTGACCAATTCTGGAGTCACCTGGATTAGTATCACTTCTCTGGCCAGAGAAATGTCCATCACCCAGTGCAAGAGAATCAAAGCAGAACCAACTGCTCCCAGCATCATAATCACGGAGGCCGGTGTACTTACAGGTGTGGGTGTGCTGATAGACGTGGCACCCGGGCTGCCGCTCTCCTCACACCTCCCTTTACTATGGACGCGTGTGTTAGTTTGGCGTATCCTAAGACAGATCGAAGGAAGCGTCAACAACGGGAAAACCCACAGTTACAAAGAGAAAAAAACAAGGACCAACATGAGTGATGTTTGGGCATCAAACCAGACTGAAATGAGAGGGAGGACCTGGGATCTGCATTCAACCATTTTCCAGCAGGTATCATCCAGGTTCAGTCTTTCTCTTCCGCTGCAGATTCTTCCCAAGCCCCAGACCTATTTCATCACTTTTCTTGCACTAATATACTCATAGAATTGTTGAATGTTGGAAATAAACTTGGACATATCTGGTCCAAAAGTCGTTACTTTATAGATGGGAAAATTAGATCTCAGAGAAAAGTTGGACTATATTGTGTATCTATAACATGACTTGGGCAATATAAAATATAACAAGACACAATAATACAGTCTGAGTTTTATAGTTGGAAGGAATCTTAAAGAGTATGAATTTTAATGCCTCTCACTTAAGACATATTGTGAATCAAACATCTACTTGTTTGCCTCTAGTGATGGGAAGCTCATTATCTATCAAGGCAGTGCAATTTGTCTTTGGACATTGCTTAAATTGAAATTGTTCCCCTATAACTTCCTCTAGAACTATAGAAACTAATATTGGTTCCTCTTGCCTGGTATAACCTGAATCTTCTCTTCCCTATACTCTATATTCCCTCCTTTAGCTAAATAAGCCATCCTGAGACATGTTTTATTGATATTTTCATCATTTGAGTTTCTTACTCTAAAGTTCCCTTGAGTTGAAGATCATTTGTTATGGGTCTATACAGTTAATGGAAATTTTAAAGAAAATTATATGGATAATTTAGGCCCTGGAATTTATAATAAAGAAGAATTGAAGAATTTGGGGGCTGAAGATAAGGTATATATAGTAACTAAATTCCTGAATAGTTATATTCATTTCTTAAACAAGGATTTCTTAATTCTTGAAACTCGGTAAGGTCTGTGGACAAATTTCAAGTGGTCCGTAAGCCCATGAATATTATATGTACAAATTCTTCGTGTCACATTATTTTTCTTTCTTTTCTGGAGAGAAGCAACTTTCTTCATATTATTAAAGGAATCTTTGATCCCCAAATACTTAAGAGACTACTTGGATACAATTATAGTATAATAACAAAAAAAGAAAACCATATTTAGAACCATAACAAATGAATCAGGTTAAAATCCTGTCTGATCTATTTCCTAGCTTTGTGACTTTAAACAAATGACCTTCACTCTCTGAGCCTCATATTAACCATCTGTATAATGAAGATGATACCACTCCACAGAGGGTCATAGGGATTCACTGAGTGAATGTGAAAGTGTCTTATCTGTCATAATTTACCTACGGATGCAGGAACGTGTAAAGCACTCATATTCAGATTTTATGCTTCTAAGTATATGAACCGGGGAGCAGGTTATTCTTTCGTGAGTTACTTCATTCAAAAGGAAATCAATGCAAATTTAATCATTTTCCCAGGATTAAAGAGCAGGATATCGAGGAGTCCTAGCCTCATGCCCTAGGCCTTGCTTACAGTGTCCTAAGAAGGATGAAGTAGTTCATGGACCGCAATGTAGGTCTGAGGTAGGTGGATTGGAAAAGCCAAGGTTTGCCACCACGCTCTCATTGAAAGCTGGTCAAAGAGAAGCTGGGAGAAGTTGAGAATATGTATAGGGGCAAGGAGAAATCATTACCCAAATCAGATAGCATTTGAGCAGAAAAACAACAAAAAAGCTACAGCCAATAATAAAAGTATTAAAATAAATCTTTTATGTTTAACCAAAAATACAAATATTTCTATATTTAGCAGTTCTTCTCAATAACCTGAGAAGTTAGCTGCTCAGAGAACCGTTTCCATTTCTCCAGTGAAGAAAATGAGACTCAGAAAGATGTGATAATATCCCTAGAGACACACAGATAAATCTGAAAGCAGACATCAGGTCTGGCATTTCTCTTAGAGCGCCTTCTTTTGTATGGTACCACTTTCTTTTTGTAGAGTACCTCTTCCTTCAGGAGGAAGTTGGGAAATCAGTGACTGTCTTGTAGTCACAGGACCTTTTAGATACTATCAGCTGGGCTGACTCTATATAGCAATGGTTCTCAACTGCTTTTCTCTTATACACACGATGTGAGTGATACTCACACCACCATGAGTGTTACACTTTATACAGTTTTTTTTTTTTTTTTTTTTTTTTTTTTTTTGAGACAGAATCTCGCTCTGTCACCATAGGTAGAGAGAGTGCAGTGGTGCCATCATAGTTCACTGCAACCTCTAACTCCTGGGCTCAAGCGATCCTCCTGCCTCAGCCTCCCGAGTAGCAGGGACTACAGGTATGTGCCACAATGCCAGCTAATTTTTCTATGTTTAGTAGAGACAGGGTCTTCCTCTTGCTCAGGCTGGTCTCCTGAACTCCTGAGCTCAAGCAATTGTCCCTCCTCAGCCTCCCAGAGTGCTAGGATTACAGGAATGAGCCACCGTGCCCGGCCCCGTACAGATGTTCTGTAACTGTCGTAACCCCACCATGTTTTCCTTTCTCTTTTACTCAGTAAAGTATATAACAGTGTATATAAGCAGTTTTACTAAAGGAATAACCTTAAATCTTTTCTATTTTACTCAATAAGAAAGATAATTCACCAATTTTGAATTTTTAACTTCTGTGATTAATGAATTACTTGCAACACACATCGAATTGTTATCAGCGCACTACTAAAGACTGGCATTATAGTCAAGAACTTCTCTACTGGAAGATGTGATGGTGTAGTTTGTTTACTTACAGGTTTTCATGACAGAGCATGCAGGGATTGTTGTATGTCTGGCCATCATCACCACAGACAGGCTGTAAATCCTTGGGGCAAAGGTAACCCATCCTGGGCAATACCCGGTAGTCTTTGCACATGTCAGAATCCTGAACGAGGAAAACATAAAGCACACTTACTTAGTGGCATTCAAATGGAGGGATGGGCCTAAAAGAATCTCTTGGTTTCCTTAATCTAATTTGAATAAACGATCGTAAAGGAACTGTGATATAAGTCATATGAACTCATATTTCTCACACACCATATTAGGTGGCTTTAACCTCCTAATTTTGGAAATTTTTATTTAGAGAAAATAAGTAAACAAAGAAACAAGGAATAACAAAGCAATAAGAAAGCAAAACACCTATATAATAAGGGATACAATAAGCTGGGGTGTGTTTGTAGGAAGAAAACTAGGATGATAATCATGCTAGAAATAAAATAATAATAATAAAATGAAGTTATTGCTTATATGCAATGTAGAAAGACTCAGAGGTAAATACTAGTTAATTGCACGGATATTTGATTCCTACCTCTGCCACTAACTAGAGAAGTGATTTATCTAACTTTTCTGAGCCTTAATTTTCTCGCTTGAAAATAATGAATAATAGTAGCTCTTACCTTATGGTATTGCTTTAGGGTGTTAAATCATATAATGCATGTAAACACATGCCTAACACAGTGTCTGTTACATAAATCTCAGTAAATGTTAGTTGTGAGTATGTTTTTGATGGTAAAAAAGACAATTTCCATGTAAAAGAAGAAACATATTTGCTCTTTACAGTCTTTTAGAAGTATAAGTTCAATAATTAATGATGATGATAATAATAATAACAACTTGACTAATCAGGATAAAAAGGCAAAAAGTAGGACCAAAAGATAAAGAACAGATTTGAAAGAAAACAGGCTAATGGTAGACTTAAATCCAATGGCATCAGTAATTACATTAAACATTAATGAGTAAGTGCTCCAGTTACAAGACAGATTATCAGACTGAAAAAACAGAAAGAATCAACTATATGTTTATAAGAAATATACTTTAAATATAAGAAAAGAGGCAGGTGGAAAGTAAAAGGATGAGTTCTAAATAACTCATGACTCAAAGTAATCATAGGATTTAAAAATGCTTTGAAATAAATGACAGTGAAAATATAACCTGTCAAATCCCTACAGCCAAAGCAGTGATTGGAGGGAAAGTTATAACTTTAATACATACATTAGTAAAGAAGAAAGTTCTAAAATTGATGATCTAAACTTCCAGCTCAGGAAGCTAGCAAATGATGAGCAAATTAAGCCCATAGAAAAAAAAGAAATAATAAAGAGGAGAAATTGAAACAAAAAAATAGCAAAGTCAAAAGTTAACTGCTTGAAAAGATTAAAAATCTGATAAGCTGTTTGCAAAATTGACTAAAAAGGCAACAAAACACGTATTACCCATACTAGAGATTAAAAAAGCCATCATTATATGAACTATAGATATTAAAAGGATAATGTAGAAATGTTATAAATAACTATATGCCAATAAATTTGACAACACAGATAAAATTAATAAATCCCTTGAAAATCACTTCCTGAAACAGACACAAAGAAGAAATAGAAAATGTAATAGTATTATATATGTTAATATTCATTTCAGAGGAGTCAAGCAGGATTTATGTGCTTGTTCTTTTGTTTTGATAAATATTTCAAACATCTAAACCCACTGCTTTAGATTGCGGTGAGTTCCATATTGACATAAATATTCAGAGAGAATCTAGACAAGCAACCTCTACAAATCCTTGGCAAAGGTATGGCTGAACCAGGTATATTAATTGTATTTTTCAGGTAACTGCTGCTACAATGTTCCAAAAGTACCGGGATAAAGCATTATAATAAAAAGGCAGACAGAGGCAACAAAGGCAGAATGCTTCTCTCTTTTTTTTTACGTAGTACATCAACTCAGCAAATTCTGTTGACTCCACTTTCAAAATGGACTCTGTATCCAACCGTTTCTCAAGAGCTCCACCACTACAGCCATGGTATAAACCAGCATCATCTCTTCCATGGATTACTGCAATAGCTAATTAACTGTCTGGTTTCTTTCTTTGCCTCCCCACAGTGTACTTTCAATACAGTAGGCGGAATTATTCTTTTAAAACATGAATCGGATCATATCACTCTTCTCAAAACCTTCCTTCAGGACAATAGCCAACGCCTTTCAAATTGTCTACAAAATCCTTTATAACACGACCTCCCATCCCCTTCCTGACTTCCTCCTCTACAGCTTCCTCTGAGGTTGCTCTGTTCCAACTACACTGGACTCTGCTCTTATGTTTCCTTCCTGGAACGTGCTCTCCTCAGATACACCTACGGAATCAATCCCCTCGGGTCTTGATGCAAACATCACTTTTTGAGAGAGTTCTTGCCTACTTAAAATTATATCCCCTCCCTATCTCAGCCTTTATTATACCATTTTTCTGCTTTATTTCCTCCTTGGCATTATATTTTATTCATTCATGTTATCTATTGTCTCTGTTATTCCAATGTAGAATAAGCTCCATGAGTGCAGAGAGTTCTGTCTTTTGTTTGTGGCTATTGATCTAGCACACGTAAATAATGCCTGGAAGAATAGTAGGTGTTCAATAATACTTGTAGAATGACAAATGGACTGCTGGATTGATGAAAAAAATTCATAACGCATGCGACTCTCCTCTCCAAAAGAAATCTCAGCTCCAAACCAGATTGTGGATTAGGAGGGAGAATGAGGGGGCTTCCGGTCTGCTGGTGGTATCTTATTTCTTGACCTTGGTGTTCATATCACAGGTGTGATCACTTTGTGATATTTTATTTAGCTATAAACTTAGGATATGTGCACTTCTTCTCTGTCACTATTATACTTTAGTAAAATCTTTTTTAAAAAGAACAGATTTTGTGACTGGCTCTTCTCCATGCTTAGGGGTTCCCGATGCAGATACCAATTTACCAGAAATATGTAATTAACATGTATTTATTTCACATGTGCAAGTCATCTGTTATCAGTTGAATTGGGTAAAGAAGTATACAAAATTCACATTTGATACCTTTCTTTCTTCCTTTCTGGGTCATCAGCCTAGGTGCTAAAATTTCTGTTGTAGGGCCCCATCTGAGATTCTACTTCGTGAATCTACTTCATGCTCTCATATCCCAATTTGTCTTTTCTACTTGTCACCTTGTCAAGGCTCTAAAAATGAAATCCTGTTATGGTAATGTACACTAAGACATGTATTACTGGTGACCATCAACCTATATCTTAAATAAGAAGTTTTACCTACTGTGAATTGCCGATTGGTGGAAATTCACAAGCGTGAATGTGCTCAGCCCAGCAATTCTGGCTACTGGGAAAGGATTTGGCTGGGAGACAACAGTGAGCAGAAGCTGGGTGATAAGCCTTTTTGAAATTGCAGAATCAGGGCACCTGACTACATATTTGACTGCATGTGACATTAGTCACACTTATTACACACCCATGTACTAAACTGTAGCATGGCTAATACCCTCAAGGAGCACAGAAGAATTCACCAATGAGAAATTCCAGAACTGTCACCCAGCATGCACTGCATTTAGTTCTCAAAGGACTTACAGCTGCACTGAATCAGCCCACCCCTAACCCCTCTATAGAAGTGGTGTTTATGGAGAGCAAGTGGTAACATGTCTAAAAAGTCAAGCGAATTAAGTTAATAAGCAGTTGTTCAGAAATAGTCATCCTTACCAAAGAAGAATTGGAGAAATCTGGGTCGTCCTCCTTTTCAGAAGCTCTAAAGTGGGATGGCTTTTCTTGAAGTTTTGCCCTTTCCAAAGCTTCTATTTCACTAGAAAAGAAAACAAAAAACAATTTAAAATAATATTCACAGGGACCAACTCCTATAACTTCCAGGGGGAAGTTAAGCGATCTTCATAAAAGATGATAGAACCATAGAACATTCAATCAGAGTGACCAGGATGACATACTAAGAAAAGTACACAATTAGGAGATGGCTTAGAGCTCTTATCACTTAACAGATGTGTGATCTTAGACAAGTGGGTTAAAATCCTTGAGTTTCAATTTTCTAGAACATAAAAAGAGAGTAGTATCGGAAATTCCTACCTCAAAGAACATTTACTATGAAAAGCTAAATAAATTTGATTATTGTGTTCACAGTGTTTTCATAACCATCATCATCACCATCTATCATGTCCATTGGTCCTGAATCTGGTTGTTCATTAGAATAATCTATAAACCATTTCTAAAAAATAAATTCCAAAGTCCTAGAGATACTGATTTAATATAATTTTGGGGTGTAGAAATCTGTATCTTATTTTTAAAAGACATCTCAATTGAGTCTGATCTAGTTGTGAAAAAAAGATCTTGAAGAATTTCTTATAAATATGAGGCTGAAAGTTAAAAAAAAAATTTAATGACACAGCCAGTAAGTTTCATGGTTATCACTTACATCTGGATTTCCTGCCTCTAAGTCCAGTTGTTCTTTCTACTCTACCAGGTGTTCTCAACTTAAGGGTCTTGATGCTAAAGACATATCTTAAGGGTGCCATGGGATTCATGAGCACACATACTTAATCAGCAGTTTCCAGAAATTCAGTTCCCCTGCTAGCTGAAGGGGCAGCCAACTCCTCTTACTCACAAGACAGCTCTGCACTTGTGGCACTGGTTTCTATAGAACTTCCCATCAGCATCACGCACTGGGTCATTCTCTCGAGTACAGATGAGTTCATTGTTCCTCACATACTTCCGAAAATTACTGCACTCATCCTAGAAAATGAGAAAGGAAAGTGAACACGGTTTTTCCCTGTTTTGCTGAGTGATTTTCTCAAACTTGGTTTTAGGATATCCTCTCTTGGCCCTGGGCTCAGACTCACTGCACTAATCCTTGCAACAGAGGCCAAGGGACACTCAGATCGTGGAAACTTTGCATCCTCTGCTTGTTTCTGAGCCTCTCTGTACTGGTCCTGAAAGTTCAGGGACACATAAAACAACACTCGATGGATTTCCTCATCTCCCTCTTCCTTTCATTCATCCTTCCTTTCCCCCATTTTCTACATGAGGTGTTCTTGACCAAAGGACAGTCTCAAAGGAATCTAACTCTACAAATGTGATTATTACTGTTAAAGAACTAAATGAAGATGTCTTCTTTGCAGGCTTGAAAAACAAATAGCATGCATACTATTGATTCGTTGATGCTTAGAAAGTCATCTGGAGAAAACAGAAAAAAAGACATCAAGGAGGGAAGCTAAAGGGCAGACTTGAGATTAGTTTTTATTACTTGAATTATTGCAATCAATGCCAATAAGCTTCCTGAGGCCTCATTTAACATTTAAAGTGTGAGAATCAAGCATGCAGTTGAGGGGGTCAAAAATTTTACCCCCTATTTTTGAATTCATATTTCTCCCAAAGAGGAAAGACTAAAGCAATAATGGACACATACTCTAGGAGAATTCCCTACAAAGTCAAGAAAAGCATCAAACTCCAAAGCCAGAAGAAAAAAAAAAAATCTTATTATGACCCAAAGTGACAATATTGGCAAAATGAATTTTCTTTGAAGTAAATATTAGTATCTTTATTATCCAAAAACTAGAGAAGCATGCAAGATTCTAAAGGTGAAAAGTAAAATATTTATTTTGGTATTCTTTAAGAAATAACCTTTGCATCATTTGAGGGCTTGGCTTTTGATTTTTCTTCATCATTCTTTTTTCTTTCATCAGCTTCTCGCTCGCTGCAGAATAAAAAAGAATAGAGTAATGTTGCTAGCGTTGTTACTGAATTGTCTTTAACCAAGTATTTCTCCAATTATAAACATTTGCAAATCTAATATTATTTCTCAAACCTAAAAAAAATCTAAAAATGCTTTTTTTTTCTTAATCAGTTCTGATTGTTGAAATTTTCATAGTAATATATTTGCGGCAATGCAGTCAATGGTTATAGATTCAGTTACTGTACTCTTATCCAGAATGATATGATCACAAAAGGTCATTTTTTTGCCCTTAATATATAATATATTTATAGCTCTCATCTAGAGAGTTGCTTCATTTCTCATTTTTACTTTTCTAATTAAATTATAACTAAACTCTCAGCTTTTATTGTTCTTTACATAGTTATAGTGCTTTGAAGTTTATAAACATTTTTAAAAATGAGATCTCCTGAATCCCCACAAAAACTAGATTGTGCAATTATTGCTCCCTTTATATTAAAATTTAGAAGGAACTGAGACTCTGCAAAGTGAACGGGCCTGACCCAGGTTACTTCGCTGGTAAGCTTCCCCTTTAAAAGTCAATGATTCTGTTGCCACACAATAACTGTCTTCCTACCCTAGAGGCTCAAGTTATGATTATGCTTCTTATCATCAAAATAAAAAATTCTTATGAAAGTGTTTGGAAACTAACCATCCTCTTGAAAAGTGAGGAGCCATTATATCTTTAATGTGTGATGCTAAGTGCCTTAGGTTCTAAAAGTAACAGAAGCTATTTTCTGGCAAACAGGCACAATTATCAAACCCATCGATGAACCTCTGTACGTACAAGATGCTCTGACACATAGCACACTTGTTGGGGTGCATCTTGCCATATGGACCTCGGACAGGGTTATTTTCTTGGGTGCAGACAAGCTTCCCCTCTCTCTGCCTGCTCCGGAATTCATGGCACTGGTCCTGCCAATAGGAGTGAAAAAAGATGTTGCTACAATTGTCTGATCTTTAAACCCTGAGAACATGATTGGTTGATTAGATATGAACTCATAACACTTGAAAGAAAAAATCGGGAAGATGAAATTTCAGAGATGGAATATGTTTTAAAGGCACTTTATTCAATCTCTGCTTAAGAAGTTTGAATCCTCTTCACCGCATCCCTCTCAAATGATTGTCTTGCCCCAACGGGAATTTCATACTGCTTAAAGCACCCCGTTCCAGCTTTATACAGTTTTCTGTGAAACTGAGCCACAAACCTATCTCCCTGCAATTGTACTCATTATTCCACACACAAAAAGTCTCAATTCAAAAGTCCTGGAAGAAGCTAAGAGACACCCTTCTGGTAACACATACAAATATGTAAACTTTCAGCTTTGTTCCTCAATGACAATTAAAAAGTTTTTTTTTTTTATCGTGCCTGGCACTTTGTTGTTTGTGCTAATGGATTTCCTTCAGTGCTCACAAAAATCCTATAAAATAAATGCTTATTATCCCCATTTTACAGATAAGAAAAATAAGGCTCAGAGATATTAAGTGAAATCGATGTTAGATTTGTGATCAGAAATCTGCTAACAACCAAGCAATACCTTTTTACTGGTTTGTTTTTACATACCAGGGAATAAAACTCCTATCCGTTTATAAGAAGTGGAGCTTCCTTTTTGTTCATTGAAAAATAAGGACCTTAAAAAGAAGCTAATAGAACTGAGTCCACAGGATCGGACCTCTATTAAAATCTTTGGAGATCTACAGAAGTCTCTTGAACCTTCTTTAAGCCCAAAGAACCAAAGTAGAAATATAGGAGCATTATCTTTAAAAAATACCACTAGTAACCTAGATTGCACTTACACTTCTTTTTCAACTTGTGATGCCTATAAACAATTCTAGGCCTACTTTTATCTGCAGCATCTAAAAAATTCTCTGGAATTGAATATGGGATCAGCATATTAAATATCTCACAACCATCATTTTCAGAAATGACTAGAATTATTTTCATTTCCAGGTGCCCACAATACCACATATATTATGTTATGATAGCACCCAACTACTAGGTTGCAATCCCTACTTTAAGGGTTTAATTTCTGGCTCTTATTTTTATTATTTATGAGTAGTTAACTTCTCTTGAGTTTTTCTCAACTATAAAATCAGAACAATATCACCTACTGCATAGATTTGGGGGAGGTTTGTATATGATAATTTGTAAACTTTACTTTGCATATATAGATAAAATTGTAGCTCTCTTTTTGACACACACACACACACACACACACACACAATTTCAGTATTGCTCTATACACATACATATATTTTTTTGTTTGAAATTTCTAAAATAAATATCATAAAATTAAAAACTGACCAAGATTTGAAATAGATGGCCTTTAGAAATCATTTGAAGTTGTACAAGAAAGTGCTTTCTCAAAGCCATTCATCTACCAAAATGTACAAGAGATATTCCCGACATATTTTCACATAATGACAATCACTATTAATGTTTCACTTTGTTTAGTTAGTAGAAGCCTAATGAAAAGTTGCCTCATTAATAGGAAAATCTTCCTGGGGAAATTTTACCATTTTGCTTTTCTAATTAGAGTCCCTAGAGGGATAAGAAGAGATTGTGCTGTGTAATATTCTATGTGTTGGTGTTGTAAAGAGTTGAATATTATTTAGAAAGCCTAAAATTGAACACTAGGTGTCACTGAAATGCCACATCAAAAATTTATTAACATTATCTACAGCTCCAAATTTTTGATACTCACTTTCTTGTTTGTAATTTTTGGTTGCTTGACTGTTTGTTTTAAAACTTCAAAAATTGAATTAACTGGGTAACCACAATAATTTGACAATTTTCGCTGGTCCTACAAACGTGTGATAATTGCATCAAAGTTGCTCTTAGGGCACTGAATACCACACTCTGTCTTTGCAAGATCTGGCCATGACTTTCTCGTTTACCATTATATCCCCAATAATTGGGACCGTCAGTGTTCCACGAATATTTCTTGAATGAATTAACCACACAATGAACCAGCCGAGTTTAGGTATTAGTGCATCTAACATACATTACCTGCTCGTCATTGTTCTTGTCTCTTGCATTTGCCCCGCCTTCATCCTCTTTCTTTTTTTTTTCAGCTGCTTCCCTTTCCCTGGAAGAAAAGACGGAAAGAAACGTTTTAACCAAAGTAAACAAGAACCTCATTAATTACTAGATCTGCTTTTTAAGCAATTGTCACTTTTTCAAACTGATAAGAAATGGCTGTTACGCTTTAAGACTCATGGTCAAAAACTCATTTTTGAAAAATACTCACAGTCTCTCCTTACACATAGCACACTTATTGCCATGCATCTTGCCATCTGGACCCCGGACAGGGTCACTTTCTCGAGTACAGATAAGCTTTCCATTTTTCATGTGGCTTCTATACTCATCACACGTATCCTGAAAAGATGAAAAGGTTACACTGGAAATGCTGTTTTCACATAGTATTTAACTGCATTTGAGAATCAGAAGATTCCAATCCAAAAGTAAGGCAGCCACTTAAGCTTGCTGGAATAGGCAGCACAATGGCCCACAAAGATGTCCATGTTTTCATTCCTGGAACCTATGAATATGTTGCTGTACATGGCAAGGAGGAATTATGGTTGAACAGGGAATTAAAGTTGCTAATCAGCTGAGTTTGAGATGAGCTTATCCTGGATTATCCGAATGGGCCCAATGTAGTCACAAAGGTTCTCATCCAGGAAAGAAGGAGGCGGGAGAGTCAATGTCAGAATGACACAGCTTGAGAAAGACTTGACTGGCCATTGCTGGCTTTGAAGGTGGCCACAGCCAAGGAATGCAGGTAGCCTCTAGAAGTTAGAAAAAGGAAAGAGATGGATTCTCCCCTAGAGCCTTCACAAACAACAACAAAAACCCACAACCTTACCGACACCTTGGTTTTAGCACCGTAAGACTCATTTAGAACTTCTGAACTCCAGAAATGTAAGATAATAAATTTGTTTGGTGGTAAGCCACTATTTATAATAATTTGTAATAGTAGCAATAACAAATTAATATACTTGCAGAACCTCATTTTCCTTACCTATAAAATAAGGTTAAAAAGCCTTATTTGTCCAGGCTGTTGAGAAAATTAAATAAACTATTATTTATAAAAGTGCTTTGTAAAGTGTTAGACTGAAACGTTTCCATTTGACATTAGATTTCTACACTGAACAAGTTACCAATGATATTCACATTAATGACAGCTCCTGGCCTTCTAAGGGCAAGATCTCAATTGACCACATTGACATCCTCTTCCCATATTTTTGATGGCCAAGGGTTGACTTATAGAAAGACCATTTTTGAGAAAGCATAGTTAATGACTCACCTTTCCTGTTGCTGATCCAGTCCCATTTGATCTGAAGCCAGAATGCTCATTTTGTTTCTCTGATTCTCTTCGCCTAGATGAGAAAAGAGTCAGAAGTCATCTTGTTAAACAACAGACTCAGGGTTGCAAGGACCCTGAAAGTTTGTGTATCCTTAACCACCTTCTTTATAGGAAATTGTCTTGTTCACTTGAAGAGTACCTGTCCATGAAAAGTGCCTGTCACATACTAGGCAGTTGAAAACCATTTATTGTAGGATGAATGGTCGCCAAAGATTACCAAAAAAAAAAAAAAAAAAAAAAAAAAATCCATTTTTTTTGTTGTTAACTACTTCAGGTAAATATTTTATAACAGTCGATTTTTATCTTAGTCATTTTCTGCTTTTAAGAAATGTCATTTATTCTTTTAGAAAATTCTCTATTATTAATGTGTGATGCAGAAAGAAAGTCATAAGTGAAGAGCTATCTCAATTACATTCATCATCTGCAAAGTATTGGTTGTACAAATGGGTAACATGGTATAGGATAAGAGACCATAAGATTGGTCACTATTTATTACTGTAAATAGTGATATCCAATATTTACTGAACACTAATGGCAACACTACTTACTAGTGACAACTCACATTTATTGTGTGTCTACTTTGTGCCAGCCATTATGTTAAGAGTTTTACACGGTTCACCTCATTTAACTCTAAAAAGAAACACTACATGGCTACTATGATTATTGTTGTTCCTCCCTCCCATATAGTTATGCGCTGCATAATGACATTTCAGTCAATGACAACTGCATATGTTAAAGGTCATTAAATATGAAATGTCCGATTTTGAATCAAAGGTTTAGTTCATTATATCTCAAACAAGAAGCAGTAAAATTAATCAAAGCATGTGCCTAAACTGGCGACACAGTTTTGCCATCTTAATAGTAGCTTGTTCATGTCCCCAGTGAAGAAGCCTAGAGAGCCAGTGGCAATGAAATTGAGAAAGGCACTCTCCACAGCTTCTTGAGAATTGAATATTTTTCCCTGCAAGAAGGGATCCAAAGCCTAAAGAAGTGGTAGTCAGTTCATGCAAGGTTTAGTGAATATGGTGGATGATGGAGAGTTTCCAAGTCCAGCCTCTGTAGTTCGAGCAGCGTTGTTTGTGTAACATGTGGTTGAGCATTGTCTTGCAAGAGAATCGGCCTTTCTCTATTGACCAATCTCGGCCACTTAATCACGAATATCCTCATCATTTCATCCAGTTGGTTGCTGTAGACATCCACTGTAATTGATTGACCAGGTTTCATGAAGCTACGGTGGATAATACCAGCGCTGGACCGCCAAACGCCATTAGATTTTTTTGAGAAATATTCAGTTTTGGACTGTGTTTCAGCACTTCATCTTTATCCAACCATTGTGCTGAACAGTTGTGATTGTCAAAAAGAATCCATTTTCATCACACATAACAGTACAGTGTAGAAATGGTTTGCCTTTATGTCATGACAGCAAAAAAAGGCAACCATCAAGATGATTTCTCTTCTGACGCTCATTTAATTCACATGGAACCCATCCATCCAGCTTTGCCCATTTGTTTCAAATGGTCCAATATTGTTGAAAGAGTAACGTCGAACCTTGCTGCTAATTTACATGTAGGTTGAGATGGATTTGCTTCCACTACCGCTTTCAGCTCATCATTATCCACCTCGGTGTCAGGTTGTCCACGTGGTTCATTTTCAAGATTAAAATCACCAGAACAGAACTCCTCAAACCATTGACATACTGTGTGTTCATTAGCCACATTCTTCCCAAACACTGTGTTGATATTTCAAATTGTCTGTGCTGCATTGGTTCCACGACAGAACTCGTATTTGAAAATAACACGAATTTTTGACTTATCCATGGTTTCAAAGAAATTGCTCTAAAAAAATTTGAAAGATAATCACAAGCCAAAATGTGCGTTTGAAAGACTGAAGATGCACCTTCACAACAAAAATAAAACAAGAAGTGTCAAAGTGAAATGTCAGAGGTATCAACTGTCAAACTTGGCACTTGAGGAAATCAGACATTTCATACCTAATGGTCTCATAAAATTGTAATATTGATGACAGTCTCATAAGATTGTAATATCATATTTGTATAGTATCTTATCTACGTTTGGATATGTTTAGATACATAAATACTTCCCAATGTGTTACAGTTGCCTACAGTATTCAGTACAGTTACATGCTGTATGCGTTTGTAGCCTAGGAGCAATAGGCTATACCACATAGCCTAGGTGTGTAGTAGACTATACCATCTAGGTTTGTGTAAATACGCTCTAGGATGTCCGCACAATGATGAAATCACCTAACAACCCATTTCTCAGAATGTATCTCCATCATTAAGCAATGCTTCACTGTAAATATGAGCAGATTGAAGCCTAAGAGAGTTAAATAACCTGTCCAAGAATATGGACCTGAAACAGCCATCTAATGCTAAAACCCTAGCACTACCCCACCCTGCCATCCTGCTTCTACAAAAGAATTTTAATGATGTAGAATAAATAAATATTAATACTAGGCTAATATTCAGAACTGGATTCTAGTTTTATCTCTATAGCTCACTTCCCATGAGACCTTGAGTAAACCTGAGTAAACCAACTTTGGTTTTTCTCATTGGTAAAATCCTGCATTTGGATTATATATCCTCACATGGCCTATACTACTACAAGATTGTCATTTTTTTTTTTTTTCTGGTGAGAAAGGTGAAGAATGTGTGTGTATTGTGAGAAGTGAGCATTATAAATATTTGTGAAATACATATCAATTGAATGCCATAATTAAGAGCATTGTAATAAGTTTTAGAACTACAGGTATCCTTCAAGGTCATCTAGAATGACCTCATTTTATAGATGGGATTAACAGTAGTTATGTTGCCCCAATAACACACATCAGAAATGGCTGAGCTGGATCATAAAGCACTCTGACTTAGTATCATTCACCCGGAGAAAATAAATAGAAGGAACAGAACCTGGATTATGCAAAAACTGTGTCCCATGCATTTGACAAGAAAACCAGCCCTCTTAAACTGTGCTCGCCAACTATTCCAAATGACCATCACTAAGTCTTCCGAGGATTCAGGCACAAGGAAGAACAGTTATTTATCGTGATGGCACTTAGAGGCACAGAATTGTAATAGGAAATAGGGCAGGAATCAGCCACTTGATTAGCTACCCTTGCTAGTGTCTATTGTTCCTCAGGGGTTGCAAGAGAAAATGATAATGTTTGGGAACTAACAAAAAGAATAATTTTCATGGAGGGAGCAATAGAAAATGAGAAATAGCCATTAATTCAGGAGGAATATATGACTGTCTTTTAGATACATCTGTGAGAGAAGTACTTACAGAATTTCTTTACACATGGTACATTTATTGTTGTACGATTTGCCATCAGCATCCCGTACAGGATCACTCTCCCGAGTACAGGTGAGTTTTCCATTTTTCATTTGCTCTCGATACTCAGCACATTGGTCCTGAAAAGGGAGAAGAAAGCAGTCCTCCTGGATCACTTAGTCTATTGTATTATTATTAAGTTTGTTAAATAATTCGTGTAAGGAAATTTCTTATCAACCTCCCCTTAAGAGAAATACAACATCTAAGGTTGCTAGCCCCAGAGAAAGAGGGGCTAGAATCATCCATATTCCAATGAAAAGAGGTCAGTTGTCATGGATACTAATGCTGCTTTCTACAAAACGAAATTATAAAGATGGCTGGAATTTAATAGCATGGATTAAAGGTTGGCAAACTATAGCCCACAGGCCAAATCTCTCCTGCTGCCTGTTGTTACGTATAAGGCTTTATCAAAACACATTCTCACTCATTTATTTAGATATTATTTATGGCTTCTTTTCCACAACAGACACAATAAAACCCACAATGCCTACAATATTTATTATCTGGACTTTTACAGAAAAAACATGCTGACCTCTGCTGTAGATAAAAGGGAGAGAAAAATTCAAGGAGAAAGCACAAAGTTATAAAAAATGTTAAGGAAAGTAGGCTTGACCAAATTATGGAGAAGATAGAGACAAAAACTCTTAACAAGTCTATTCCTGTTTAGGAGAACTCAGCTTCTAAAGCAGAAAAGATGGGGAAAAAAAATCAGAAAGGCTGGAGTTAATCAATGATAAATACTAGGCCTGTGTCAAACCTGGAAGTGAAGAGATGGTCTTGGTATTCTGAGGTCATAAGAAGATAAATAAGGTAGCTGTAATCTTGTGATGTTGTGTTCACAATCAAAGAATGACTTCACGTGCAATATTGTCGTGCTGACACTTAAAAATGTCTCAACAAATGTGCTAAACATTTTCCTAAGTTATTTTATTTCATCCCTAGAAAAGTATTGCTAAATAAGAGAAACTAGAGTTCAGTAAGATGAAGTAATTTACTCCATGTTTCACAAATCCAGGTGGTATGGGCAGGATCGTACCTCAGACTACCTGACTCAAAAGCCTATGCTCTTTTGCCACATTATGCTGCCTTGGATCAACAGAAAAGATACCTCAAAAAAGTGGCTCCATCCAGGGCAAGAAAGAACAATGAAGAACATGTGATGCCGATTAGGTTACTCAAATGAGATTATGGCAAGGAGAACTCAGGAGACTGGAGTAAGGGCAGCACATTGTTAATTATTTTCAGGTGTAAAGAAGTCCAGAGGAGCCCTAGGGAGGTGAAAAATTGCCCATATCCTACCCTACAGCCTTAATTAAGGGGACACTCCTCTGTTCATCCAAGGATGCTTTCAGACACAGCACTGCACGCATTCACCTTTGCCTTAGGCGATACAGGCCACATCATAGCCCCGTTGTCAATGAGCTGAGCCCGCTCTGGTTACTGAAATTAGTGGTAGCTCTCACCTGAGCATGTCCTCCTCCACTGCCACCGGAACCATGGCCTGCAGCATTTCTGTGATCTTCCTCTTCTTTCTTCTTTCTTTCTTCATCTTCTTTCTGGCTGGAAATTAGAAAGTGGGCAGTAGGCAATAATAGATTACGGGGAGTAGAGTGTATTTCTGTGAGCTTCTCATCATATGACCAAATAAGACATGTATAGAATTCACCAGCATTGACTTAACATCTACTATGTTGCGGGCCTTCTCCAAGAACAAAAAAGATAAATTATGTGGAGTCCTCTACCTGGAAGAGCTCTTACTATAGTAAAAGAAAACTAACATATACATTACCACAAACAAGACAAGGATTAATTAGTCAGCACTTCGTATATGTTCACTGGGGATCTCCAGCTGTATTTATCATACATTTATTTGAGAGGCCCCAAAATAATTACTTCTCTACTAAACGTGTTTTTTCAATTGGATTTTCTACATTTCACAAAGAACGAAACATTGGACTCATCTCTGATCGCTCCCTGCCCTTCACCTCACATAGCTATTGCCACGTAACACTGGTTTCTCCTTCACAGCGACCCCATTTTCACCTTGATCCATTCACTTTCTACCCTACATCCCTTCCTTCTCTTTTTCTCCCTTTCGCTGCTGACATATGAATCTTCCCAAAGCAACTACATTTGTGCCACTTACTCTCCTACCTGAAAAATTTCAGTGGCTTCGCATTACATAGAGAATTGACTTCAAAATCTTCGGTCTGGCATTCAAAGTTGGTAAGTTCTAACTAAACTGAATAACTTGCTTTTTACTGTACATACTACAGTTTTCTTGATTTTGAATCTTCACCTATCCTGTTCTCTGTTTCTCCTCTCATTCCTTCCTGTCATGTCCATATCTTATCCAAATTATAAGGTCCAGTTCTATACACCCATAAAACTTTCTATTAACTGTCCTTCCCCGGAAGTAACATAACAAACAACACACGCAATTTGTCATTTAAAAATTTCTCCTTTGTGTTATATTACCTTATACCCATGTCTAATCCCTCATGGACTATCTGATTTCTGAGAAGAGTGTTTGGTTCATCTTTGTATAATCCTTACACACATTGTAGAGAGTTAATGTTCAGCAAATGGCTGTTAAATGACTTAAATATCTTAAGTGTACTTCCAAACTTTATGTAAAGAGCTACTTTTCATTTCCCGAAAATGCGGTATTTTTGAAAATGTAAGTGAGGAGTTAGATTGACAGTAAAATCTGTGTTTTCTTCCCAATGAGAATTCCAAGATAATCCAGGGAAGGGATCCACTTGACAGCAAAGGACTTAAGTATTTTATCAAGAAACGTGATCTACCAATAGGCTCTACCCTAGAACAATAGAGAATGTAATAACCTAGTAATATATTACCTATACTTTACAGATAATCATTCGTTTCCTTTGTGTGTAAGGCAAGGACAAACAATTCATAGGATCTGCCCATCTCATTCCTTCCCCAACTCCTCCAATCTACAGCAGAGGATTTTTGTGCACTCACAAGACTGCCTTGCACATGGCACACTTGTTGCCATGGGTCTTGCCATCTGGGCCACGCACAGGATCATTTTCTCGTGTGCAGAAAAGATTTCCATTTTGTAAAAGACTCCGGAATTCACTGCATGTATCCTAGAAAAAGGAGAAAAGGCAAGAGCTTGAGTATTTTCTTGGAAATTAGTTTATTGGGTTCCTACTAAGCACTTCCTTAGGGGGCAAAAAAGAGAGAAAATGACCTGAGGATTTATTTTTCTGGCAATTATATCGTTTAATTCCTATTAAGTACACAGGACTTAAAAAGAAGATTGTATTTCTTTTTCTTTGAGAGTTAGCCCCACTTGCCATCACGTGTAAGACTTAATAAACTGAATTTTTCTGAGGACTGGTCGCAGCTCTTGCTCAGGGCTTTAGTG
Source organism: Indri indri (assembly GCA_004363605.1). NCBI lineage: Eukaryota > Metazoa > Chordata > Mammalia > Primates > Indriidae > Indri > Indri indri. The sequence goes on along the minus strand of RJWJ010021841.1, from coordinate 6,806 downwards.
TTCATCTCTCATGTTAGAATGCAAAAAGACACTGCACATGTCACAGAATTTAAAAATTTAGGGTATGGATATGACCTCAAAGTGCATCTAGGTCAACCATGCACGCTGTCTCTCAATCCCTTTTGTGTCCTGCCGGCCAAGTCATTCACTTTCTGTTGAAACAGCTGCAGTGATGCAGATTCCACTACGTTCCAGACAGTCCAATCCAAGATTTCCACTAGACGGTTCCCACAAATGAGCCATAGTTTTACTTTTGGAGAATCTCAGAAAATAACTCTTATAAATCCTATAGGATCCCTGCTGTACAGGTTTAATTTTCTTCATCATTAAAAATGGGATGAATATGTTTCTTCAGAGCAGCAATGTTAAAGTATTTGATTTCCTTCAGAGAAATCAAGGATATTTTTCTTCTCCCACATGAGAGCCCTCAGATATTTGGGGAAAGCTTTCTTGCTCTCCCACACCTCCCTGTATTCTTTTCCAAGAGCTACACATGCTCAGATACTTGAGTCATTCTATTTATGATACGGTTTCAATGCCATTTCTCATTCTGAATTCTATCCCTTTCATAAAGAATTTAACGTGCTGTTTCAATAGTTTTTGATGAGGGCAGGGAAATGACCACAAGCTGGAATAACCTACCTGGACTTAGTCTTCTTAAACTCAAGAAAATATTATTTGGGCATGCTACATTTTTGTTTTCTCACCAAATGCGGATATCAGAAAATAATCAAAGGTAAAGCAAGGAAGAACATATACCTGGTTTGACCAAATACGGTAATCCAAAACACATACGAAGAATGCTGGAATTGAGGTCAGGAAGTATAGGTTTGTATTCTATTATTTCCAGTGTTCCACTGTGAGAACTTTGAAATATGAAGATGTGATAACAATACTCCCACTAACTCTGTAAGCAAATTCTTCCTTCTCTCTCTGAATTCCAAATCTTCATTTTAAAATATAGAAATAGAATAAATTAGGGGTTTGTGAACTGTGACCTAGAGCAAAATCTAACCAACCAGCTGTTTGTAGAAATAAAGTTTTATTGTAGCATAGCCATGTTTATTTGTTTGTGCATAATCTCTGGCTGCTTTAGGGGTAGGACAGAGTTGAGTAGTTGTGACGGAGATTATATGGCCACAGAGCCTAAAATATCTAGTATTTGGCCCTTTAAGATAAAGTTTCTTATCCCCTGGACTAAATGAACTCTGAGTTCCCTCACAGCAAGGGCCTTCAATAATTCCGTGAGTTATTTTTACAGAGATACTGCAAAACTTTATCCTTTCAGTGTAGTGTGAACAATCCAGGAAAACTACCTTTTCAGAATTTCTTTTAACTTTTGCTCTGGATTCAGCTTCTGCTTTTTCTTTTGCTTCCTGCTGGCTGTAAGAGAAGGGAGGAAAACACAATTATTCATAGCGCCCAATACATACTATCCTAAGAAGACATTTCTCTAAGATAAAAAATAATCCATTACTTCTATGTGTCTACCGACTTAGCTCGAGAGGAGAAAGGTAAATGCATGCTCCTCCCTACCATTGTTCTTGTATTTTATGTTTCTTAAAGAATAAGACACATAAGCCATCGCAAACCAGTATTTACTGGTTTACATATTCATCACTGTATTATTTTTGGAAAATAGAGATATTGTCCTTCTCCCAGAAAGCAACCAGGATATTAATAAATGTTAACAAATTTTCAATTTGTTAGCACCCAATGATTACACCTTTGGATTATTCATGATAGTAACTTATAAATGCAGAGAACGGAAGTCCTAGTCTTTCTATGTCACTGACTCTGGAGTAATCTGTCCTTAGCACATGGTCCTTTCTTGATGGTGATTCAAGTAGCTTTCAGAACACTGGAGAACACTAAAAAGAAATGTGCTGAGTATAGGGCTTTATAATAGTATATACCCAAACTCAATGCAAAGACAGCCTTTGTCATCTGCCTTCTGGAGAAAGCCTGTGGTGTCATCCCCTTTGCCCACCCAAGGCTTATCTTCCCCTACACTTAGCAGCAACAGGGGCCACATCTCTACTCACAAGAAGGCCTCACACATGGAACAGGTGTTGCCATGGATTTTCCCATCTAGACCTTCAATAGGGTCATTCTCTCTGGTGCAGGGCAGTCGTCCGTCCCTCACATAGTGACGGAATTCACTGCACAGCTCCTGTCAAAGGAAGGAGGATTTAAGAATCAGACACCTAAACATTGGAAAGCTTCCTCCACATTACCACTTTGAAAACTAAAAAAATAATGGACATAGAGAAGGTGATGAGAAGGTTGATACAAAAGGTTGATACTAGCTAAGATGCTTTTCAGAGGTCTGGGTCACACATTATTTGGAATTTAAGATTACTATTATTTATCTCATTAGAAAACCACCAATTCAAATATTATTCTGTGCTAGGCATCATGAGAGATACAGAGAAGAATAATTTATGGTCTCTTAAATTTGTTAAGGAACTTGTGCTATGCAGAATAGCTCCCCCAACACACACACCCTATATGTCCAAGTCTTAATATCCAGAGCCTGTGAGGATACAACCTTATATAGCAAAAAGGGCTTTGCAGACATAGTTAATCAAGAACCTTGAGATGGGGAGACTATCCTGGATTGTCCTAATGGGCTCAACATAATCACAGGGTCAGTCCTTAAAAGCGAAAGGGTGCAGCAGAAGAGAGGGAGTGGGAGATGCGGCTACAGAAGAACAGCCGGAGAGATGTAACGTTGCTGGCTTTGGAGATGGAGGAAGGTGTCCAAGAGCCAAGGAACACGGATGGCTTCTAGAAGCTGGAAAAACAGAGATGGATTCTGTCCTAGAGACTATAGAAAGGAATGCAGCCCTGCCAACCCTTTGATTTTAGCCCTTGTCAGACTTCTCACCTGCAGAACAATAAGAGAATAAGTTTATGTTGTTTTAAGCCACCAAGTTGTGGTAGTTTGTTATGGCAACCACAGAAAACTAATACAGAGTTTTTACTTTATTTGGAGAAAATACATAGAAGCAACTGTAAGTTAGAATGAAGCAAATGATATAACTAAAAAATAAAGAAAATTGATGGCATAATATTATAAATGATAGAGAAAAATAATTGATCTCCTCTCCAATGCACAAGCAACTAATAGATTCAGCGCAAATCAATTGAATAAGGACAAAGGAATTCTCTGATATATGAGGACCCAAGTACACGTCCCCAGTTTGGAGTCACTGAGGATGCAGGGGTGAGGAGGAGGGTAGGAGATTTGTCTACAGACAGTGATCACTGAATATTACACGGCTCTGGTGATCTGAAACAACTACCTGTACTGCTTCTCTCTTCACTTTTTCAGCCTCGACTTTCTCCTGTTCTTCTTTGTTGTTATTTTTCTTCTCTTCTTCTTCAAGTTTGCTGCAATAGAAAAAGAAGACAGAGGCTGAATAAAATTCCCCATTCTCTTTGGTAGTATGTTTTAAGAAGGACTGAGGATCCTCCAAACCAGATTGTCAGATTCAGTCTTCAGTACAAATTTACTCAGTCCAAGAGGTGCTGTTGCTTTGGCCAGCGATGCAGATAAATAGGGCTGTTTACGGTCCCCTGCTAAAAAGGCTCCGCCCACTGTTTATTCCACTGCCTATGCTGTCAACTTCTCTGTTGAAGAAACTACGCACATATATTTAAGGTTAGACCAGGACATGTGAAAGTTAAGAGAGAATAACTTTGCACCTCTTTGAGCAGGAATTATTTAAATATTTTTCTCAACATTTATTTTAGAGCGAAGCTCAGGAAGGGATTAGGAGACTAAGAAGGAGAAGAATTGGAGATGGTAATAATCAGCTTCTCCTATATTGGCCCACACAATGGACCTCTGGTCATAGGGTTACCCACACCACTCAGCAAAGCAGAGGCTTGGGAGGCCCTGGGCATGGCTTAACAAGAAAACCTTTCAGTAAACAGGCATTATATGATCCCGCTTCCGAGGGGTCTCACTCTACACTAAGCCACTTACCAAAGCAGGCATTTCATCTGCATACAATAATATCCCTGAAAGGGTAAATACAGTCCTCTCTATTCCATTTTTTGTTCAAGTTATTTTAACGGTCTTTATATACTGGTCGCACAGATCTCTCTGTTCAACTGCCTTTTTACTTAACCCATGTCTGAATATATTCAAAGCATCACAGAATGTCAAGGATGGGAGAAAGATCCAAAAGATCACCCAATTCAGATCATGAAACTTCTGCTCTCTCTTTTTTATGAATGAAGATTACCAAGTGTTAAAAACATATTAGCCCTGAATTGAGTCTTTCCCCTTAACTTAATTAGAAGCTAGAAGGATAACTGAATATAGAATAACATTGTCACTATATAATTCAATATTACTTTATTTAGTCTTGTCTATCTGCTTTTAAAATTTTCTAGTGAAGGAGCTCAGGAAATTCCACCCCAAAATATGGCTACTTGGTTTAAAGAATATTTTGAATCACGGGCCCTTCGAGATCACCAAGGCACTGGAGGGGGCTTTCCCTCTATCTGCATAAACCAGACTGACCTGATCAAAACATCAAAGGGGCAACTGACTTCCCTTCTTCTCCCTGTTATCCCAATATATTACAGGAAAGAAGGTCAAGAATACAACCAGACCTAACCCAAATCATTTAAAACATTATACCTGTCTCTCAGGTCAATTTATAAGTCAATCTGTTTCCCCATCCATTCATCATCCCTAACAACCCCTATACTCCTCATTTTCCCCCCCTTCCCTCTAAAAGGCATGTATAAAAATATCTCAACTTCATTGGGATATTGGATAATCACTCTGTGATTTCTCCCATGCATATGGTATTGGTAAATAAATATTTCTCTTATAAATCTGCCTTAACTATGAGTTGATCTTTCAGCTAACTTTCAGGGGAAAGGGCAAGTTTCCTCTCACCCCTACACTAGCATACAACCTATGGCATATATTCTACACATGTAGGAAAAATCCAGAACTCGGGGGTGATCAATGATGAAGAAATTCAGTGGGAGAGATGGGGAAGGATACTCACAACACACTTGCACACATGGCACACTTGTTTCCATGCATTTTACCATCTGGGCCAAGGACAGGATCACTCTCCTTGGTGCAGACAAGCATCCCATTTCTCACTTGGTCCCGGAATTCACTGCAGGTTTCCTGGAAAATGAAGAAAACATTTTCTCAGAGCAGTTTTCTACCCTTCCTGAATATTTCCTATGGTGAGGAATAAATAATGCAGAGTAAAAAGTGAAAAGAAAAGTGATAACAGGTAGCAGTAAATCGGTAAGTATTCATGGAACTTCCATCTTGAATGCAGAATTGTCCTGGCAGTGTAGCAGACCGGGAAATATTTATCATCCTCCTAGGGTGATTATGATCAAGACGCAGAAGAAGGCTGACAGACCACTAGAAAACATATTTTGGTGTTGGGCTGCACACCACAGTCTATAAAAGCTATGAAAGATCAGAGGTGGGGAGAGTCCATAGGCAGACCCAGAAGAGGTGCCGTCCTGGAAGAATCCAGAATATTGCAGAGCCATGTTTTTTCTTTAGGAGTCTGAGAAAGAAGAAAAAAAACATGCTAAACTAAGAAATAAAGATATATCTTTATAGAGAGAGGAGAGAATAAGTCTGATTCTTGGAGAAACTGACATCTTCCTGGGAGTGAACTGATAAAGTGTAGGGATGGGGATGTAGATTTGAACCAGGAGAGTAACGATAGATGGAGAGAAGGAGGCGTGTTTCAGGACCATTGGAAATATCTTCAGAGGATTTGGCAGCTGGTCAAATATGATGGCTGAAACAAATTTTCAGTTCTAAATTACCAATAAAAAGATAGATCCAGCTAACAGAAACAGCTATTGAAAAAATGAGTCAGTTCAAAGGTAAATTTTTAGACTGTGTCAACTTTTCCCCAGATAATGATTAGGCTTGTACTTCTGCAGCTGTTGGTAAGAAATAGAAAAAATAAAGGTAAATCTTGCATGTGGCTATTATGTGAAAGTAATCCAACGTCTATGTACAGGGCTCTGCTACCTATAAAATTATAGAAGCATGGAAGGCAGACTAAAAACAATTGGGAAGTCAAACATTACTTAATAATGTTGATTGGGAGCAAGAAAACTAGCACTTCCACCACAGCTGGGTGGTGACAAAGATCAAATATGAAAACATGTGTGCATTTGTTTTGTGCTTTGGAATGATTGGGATCTTGTACTATCTGTTTGAAATAATAGCTATGTGAATTATGTAAATCGAAATTAGTAAACTGTACAAGTTAATATTAAAAATCTGTGCCTAACAACAGAAATCTAATAAAAGCCAAATATGGGGGAAATCCCTTACAAAAAGTTAACACCACACTTTTTATGAAATGAACCTCAAAATTTGAATAACCATGAAATAAAATTGATAATCTGGAAACTTCTGGTTAAAAGCTTTCTTTGTTCATTTCACGCATGAAAATTAAGCAGGAAACATTTATTCTAATGAGATAACCAGAATGCTCTTGTAAAGAAAAACATGTCAGAACGTAGCATTAGCATTCCAGAGAAAATTACCTTCGCGGCTTCTCTTTTAGCCTTTGCTCTTGCTCTTTCTTCTTGTTGACTGTAAGAAACAAAAAAAGGCAGGGAGAAGAAGAAATGGATCTTAATGCAGTATAGTAGATCCTTAACATTCATGGATTGATCATTCAGTGCTTTGACAGTTCTCAAGCAACCCCAAAGATACACCTACAGTAGTTTGTAATTTCATTAAATAATAAACAAGAATGCTTCACCAGGTGTGCAAGAGAAAG
>RJWJ010021840.1:0-27462 GCA_004363605.1 Indri indri | reverse complement strand
TTCATAAATCAAGATATAAAAATTTCATAAAACAAGATATTTTTATTTATCTTATTTCAAATTTTAAAATACTTTTGTGTTTTTAGGTTTTTTTCTTTTTTTTTTTTTTTTTTTTTTTTTTTTACTCGAGACAGAGTCTCATTCTATCACCCTGGGTAGAGTGCAGTGGCATCATCGTAGCTCACTGCAACCTCCAACTCCTGGGCTCAAGCAATCTTTTTGCCTCAGAATCCCGAGTAGCTGGACTACAGGCATGGGCCATGAAGCCCGGCTAATTTTCTGTTTTTAGTAGAGAATGAGGGTCTGGCTCTTGCCCAGGCTGGTCTCGAAAGCCTCAGCTCAAGCAATCCTCCCACCTCGGCTTCCCAGAGTGCTAGGATTATAGGGATGAGCCACCTCGTCTGGCCTTTTTTTTTTTTTTTTTTTAAATACGGATTAGAGGTGACTCATTTGGGTAGACCACTTATATGAACTACTGTATTTCTTGACAATGTTGCATAAATTATTATAAATATTACTAATATTAATTATTAGCATATCCAGGCATTTTTGGAATGTATACTAAGTAAGTAATAAGCATATCTTGAAAAATGGTTTGAGGCGGTTACCTGGAAGATAACTCAGTATTTATTAGATGGAAATTTGTCCATGTTACATTTGGGTTCATTTTCAAGACTAAGATCAATTAGCAAAGCCATTTGGAAGAATTTGTGTCAGTATTATCTAAACTGGGAAGAAACTCGGTTATTGCTTAGGTTCTGCTCAGACATTTCATGATCCCTAGAACCTTGTCTCCAGCCCAGGTACAGGGAAAACTCTGCAAGTAGATTAGATGTTGCTTTAAGACCTAAAGCATTGAAACAAAACAAACAACCCTTCATGGCAGTGGGACTCCTTGCTTTGGTCTGGTTCATCTTAAGGAACTCTGTAGGGTTTGGGTCGATGTATGTCATTTACATGTCTGGGTCACTCATATGTTTTAAGACACTATTTCAGTTAAAGATTGCTTGGAGATGTAATCAAAGTTACTGAATACATTAGTCAAATAATCTCTGTTAATGAAATATGTGCACATGACATTTTGCACAAAAAGCCAAGAATTCATTCTATCACAAACATAATAAATGCTTTTAAAAATATTTTTAAAATACATTATTTTAAAAAATATATGTAGACTACAATTTGTTATAATAAATTATAAATACAAATGGAAAGTTGTTCATCTGGACAATTTTGATATGTGAGTTTGCAGCCATGTTGCTATCAGTAATGGCAGTGTACTATAATGGTGATTTCTTGGCCCAGCTGGAAGAATTGGTGTAGGGGAGCAGTCTTGCCTTACACAAAGGGGTATCATGATTCCACAGGAGAAGGGTGCTCATGCAGTTTGAAGTCACACCCCAGATGCAGTTCTGATCGCTCTCAACTCCACACTCTCATTAAAACCAGTTGAAACATTTGCAGTATTTAGCCTAGATTTTTAAAAAATTTAAAGTAATTTAAGGTATAATTTGTTATGTTAGAGAAACATTTGATACAGTCTTTTTTTCATTTGAAATTTAGCAATATAACTCTTCTCAAATTTTACTTACTTAATTCATTTTTAAAAGATGACCATAAATGTCCATTGTTATTTTCACTCATGCTTCCAGAAGAAACTAAAACAAGCAATGGAGACCTGTCTGACAGCACTGTGTCTGCTGATCCTGTTGTGAAGTGATATTGATGGTATGCATTGCCCACATGAAATCATCAAAGTTGTGTTAAAACGTTTGCCAGTGAAACGGATGTTATAAGCTGTTGATGAATTGTTTCCTGGGTCACATTTCTGGAAAATATTTAGATACTGCAATTCTTTAAGGCAGTGCTCTATTTCCAAAGGCTCTGCTTTTCACCAGTTGCGAATGAGATTGTAAAGTTGGATTTTTGCCTGCACTTTAGGCTAGGAGACATTTCTACGAACAGTTATTTGAAATGAAGTTACAGAAGGGCAAATCCAGATTTGTAAACTATCACCTCAGATCTCTTGTAATCTACGTGTTTGTAATTTTTATTTGCATAGGTCTTTGATCCATTTTTATCTCAAGTCTTTGGAAATTCAATGCATATACCATATATAGCCAGTAAATACATGCTTAAAATAAGGAATTGAGCCTAAGATTCATGAAACATACATATCAATCTTATAAAAGGAATATATGGAAGATGGCTTTGATACTAGAGGTGAGACACAAGTGTGTTAATACCCTTTGTGTGCAGTATAACTGGTGATCACTCGTTAATTTCATGTGACTCAAAAGAGCTGCTGATGTCTTTGATAAGACATTTTATAACTAGTTTACATTGCTTTGAGAACATTTAACCTCCAACTGCTTTAAATTTAAGATTTACTTAATACTCAAAGAAAATTCAGATAAAGCCATAGAATCCTGTTTGAAGCTTCAGTTCTTTTCTCCTTGGTTGAAGGGACTATATATGATACCAGGAAAAAAAAAAAATGAATGAATTATTTCTACATCCAAACTCAGGTTTCTTCTACATTAGGTTGAATTGAAATCTTACTGATGGTTTGGATAGACTTTTTCTTTATATCAAGTATAATCTAAACATCAGATTAAATAATAATTGTACTATTCAGGCTTTTAAAAAATTACCACTGTGAGAATAAAGCTGTAATAAAATCAGTCACTTCCTGATTTAAAAAGTACAGAAAGATTTTGAGTAAATTTAGTTCCCAACAAGCTATTAGCTTTATTTTTGTAAAGGTATGTCAGTTATTAAATAATCCTTTTTAAAAATATTATGATACCTTTACAATAAAAACAAGAGTTTAAAACTTGAAATGTAATACAAACATCATTTTGGGAAATGCTTGATTTTTTCTATTGCACTTGCCCTCTAAACATTTCTTTGGATAAATCCTGCAAGTAATTCTAACATTGTTCTTTAATTCCAGCTTTTGGAATTGGGTGTACAATGCCCTGTCTGTACTTATCAGTTAGGGTCAGGGTAACTTTCCCAGCCTATGATAAATACTTTTATTATTAAAAGTCAGAAGAAGCAGAATATGTAGAAAATGGTTTTTGTTTATTATGTAAACATGGCTTACAGAATTATGGACAATGAATGGATTAAAGGCATTTAATATTTGTAATTCATACTAACTGTAGAAATGGCCCTAAAGCATGCTGCATAATTAATAATTTATATTTTCATTATTGTAAATGTTTATATTAATGATCTTGCATTTGATTATATCAAATTAGTCACCATTTCATAGCAACAGCATTATTTTCTTTGTTTTTTTCCTCTAACTTCCCTGAAATACCTTTTAATAGGGATAGAAATTGTGATTAGAAGAGAATCAGATGTTTTCTGTTCATTGTCCCCACACATGTAAATTAATTATTTTATCAGAACTAGATAGAGTTCACATGATTCCCTGGGTACTTACAATTGAGAAGAGAGTGATGGATTATTATTTTATCTTTAGTTCAAAATAATGTCATTGCAGTCTGGATAAATTATAATAAATTCATATATTTGAAGATCTTGGAAACGATTACTATTTAAGTGGTATCAAACTGCAGAGCAACAGGGCTTCAGTATATTCATACCTAAGTTCATATATACATTTGGATAATGATTTTCCTTGCTAACATATTAATGTTGATATTTTTATTTTTTCAAACATACTGTAATTTAAAAATTGTGAGCATTTGTTATAAGTTCACAGAAAACTTAATGTTCAAATTCTCAGGAATTAAGGACTAACTATAACATTGTCAGTTCTAATTAAATTTTGTAAAAGATGGCAAGTTTGTTACCTCACTTGGTGGGGCTTCCCCCTCCCCCCAATTCTAAGATAATACAATATGTATAATAAAACATTAATAAATACAATTTCAAAATTTTCCTTCCCTTGGATGTTTATGTTCAAAATTGAATGTCTTAAACCAATAGTTCTTAACATTAATGTTTTTGCAGTCCCTTTAATTGAATAAAATATATGGAATCTCTTAAAAAAATGCTTGCATATATTATATAGGCAAGGGAATGGTTGCCACCAAACCCCTAAATGCTTTCCTCTGAGGGAGAAACTGCAGGAGCTTCTAAGGTGGTGGGAACAGGCTCATTCCTAACCGTTATCATTTGCACAGCACTTGTTAAATTTTCAGAGTGCTTTAATACACGTTTCAGTAAGTTGTGAAAAAGGCAAGTCACTCATTTCTAAATGGAAAAATTATTATTTAAAAATAATGCATGCAAGAGTATGTAATATGTACTATTTAAAGAATGAAAATAAAGCACTTGAGAAGCCACCACATTGGTTAAGAATGAGCCTGTTCTCACCACCTTAGAAGCTCCTGTAGTTTCCCCCTCAGAGGAAAGCACTTGGGGGTTTGGTGGCAACCATTCCCTTGCTCTCTTCTAGTTTTACAATCTATCTGTATTTTCCTAAATAATAAGATAATGTTTTGCATGTTTTTAAACTTAATATAAATGGGATCTTACTGTGTTTATATGACTTCAACTTAGTATTTTTGAAATGCATCCATGTTGATGCATATAGCTGTAGTTTATTTAGTTTTCCTTCTCCAGTGTTCTGTCCCATGAATACAGCTATTTTATTCTGTTGGTAACATTTCAGTTATTTTCATATTTGGGATACTGTGAACAATGCTGCTGTAATTGTTATAGTACACATCCATGAGTACATGTTTTGAGTTTCTCTAGGGTATGTACCCACAAGTGAACTGCTAGGTGGTAGGGCAGGTTCACTTTCAAGTTCACTAGATAGAATGCCAGACTGTTCTCTCATCCCAGGAGTGGAGGAGATTTCCCATTGCTCCATTCCTATCAACAGCTGAATTTTTGCAGTCTGGTGAATATAAAATGTCTCTGTGGTTTTAATGTGCATTTTCCTGATTATGAGATTGGGCATATTTATGAGCCTTTTCTATTTTTTAATCTATGAAGTGCCTTTATGACGTCTTCTGTTTTTTTATCTTTCTAACTATAGGAGTACTTTATATATTCTGGATACTGATTTTTTGTTAGTCTTATGTGCTTGCTAGGACTTTTGTGTTTTCATTTTCTGTGGTGTTTTTTGGTGAAGTTTTAATGTACAGAATTTCAATCTGTTTATGTTTCCCTCATGATTTGCGTGCTTTATGTCTTATTTAAGCCATATAGTCCTCTAATAGCATTTCAGTTTCCAACCTAATAATTGTTCAGGACTTGAGAGTCTACCCTTCCCCCAAAAAAGTCTAAGCAAGAAGAAAAAACTCAGGGGACTCTGGCTCTTGCAGCCTGTCCCAGTTGATCTAAATACAGTGATGTCATACAAATGTGTTAGGCATTAGTAAACACTGAACTAATAATTTTATGGTGTTTAATCTCATACAGGTTTAGACCAACTCACTGTGTCTCTGATGGAATACAAATTATAGGAGCAGATTCTTCAGATGGACCCTATGATGTTGACTAATTTGGGGTTGCAAAAGTTGTTTTATTAATCCACCATTTTAAAAGCAACACTTTAAAAAATTTTGGCAGTGGAATCACATTATTCTACTCATGTTGAATAGAGGTATTTTTCATTAGTGTATCTCCTCTGCTGTGATTTCATTATGCTCTAGTTTTTTGGAAATTTTAGAACTGACTTTAGTTTTCTTTCAGGAATGTTTGAGAAAATGACCACAACAAGCAAAAGACAGAATGATAATTTTTATTGCTAGGTTAATTTATTACAAAGATAATGACAAGTCTGTTGAACTTGGTTACAATTGAACACACTGTACCAATTCAAGATCATTATTCTTATTTCATAGGTAGGAGGGATAGGGGAGTGGGCTGGGATTCTAGAAGCCAGAAGTATCAGGGTAGAAATAGGAACTTTATCCCAAGCCCCATAACCAGTTGTGCTTCAAGTGAGTTTTAAAATTAATTGGTCCCTCCTTGAGGGAGGGTATGGCTCAGAAGAAACAGGAACTGGTAGAGCTGCACCCTGTCCACAGTGATTCACCACTAAAAATAATCGTATCGAGGAGGACCTTAAACTTCTGAATGCTGGTTCAGTAAGGCTCCACTGTAAACCATCTTTTGTGGTACTCATCGGTTAGTCTTTTTATTGCATCTTGTCTGGAACAGTTACCAAAACTAGACCTGCATCTCTACTAGTGCTTGGGCTTCAAAGTAGTGCTTGTCGCCTAACTGCACAAAATAATGCTGTTAGGTCCAATTATGACCTAATTATGTGCTGGATTATAAATACTTTCCAGAATGACAGGCACTTAAAGCTCATTAAGTAAAATATAAAAATAGATTATATTAATAGGAAATATTTAGTGTTTATCAAAGTGTAAATCTAGGCTTTTGCCATTTTTAAAAAAGGATACTGGAAACTGAAAAGAGATGACATTCAAATAAAGTGAACAATGCATTTTTCATAACTGTTCTGAGTGCTGAACAATGCGATCTAAGAAAAGGACTTACCACAAAGCACCTAAAATAACATTTGTAGATGGGTAGGAACGTTGTCAACCATTTCTTACTGTTTCCCTCCCAAGTCTTAGTATCAAGGCATCAAGAGTACATTCCACAAATGATTGTCAGCATTCTGAAAGCAGGTCAGTGGGCCTGTATGTCAGAGAAGTTGAAAACCCTTAAGGAGGTAACTCCCCTTCCTGTGTGCTCTTCCCCCACAGGCGCAAGTGAGTTACGCTTCAGATTCTGCGCCTCTATTTTCACTTGGACTTCCGTCATTGTCATCTGCTTGATCGTTTAACAGTACATATTTTCCATCATTGGTTAGTGGTATGGACAGCATTAATTGAGCCAATGCTTCTGGATCCTGAAGTTGTAAGAGTTTAAGAGGGGAAAAAAGAAAAAGCTTAAGATGCACTTCAACCCCTTTGGCTTGGCTTTCAAAATATGTGATCAAATTCTGTGATCTAGCCTCATTCCTCCTGACTCCTGTCTGTGTGTGTGCCTTCAGCTGGGTCTCCGCTTCTCTGAAAAAACTCAGGCACATTAGTTCTAGAATCTAGCCTAAGTTTTTCCTCTCGGTCAAAATATCATTTACATAGCCAATTCATAATCATCTTCCCAAAGAGTCCCTAGAGGAATTTTCTTCACAAAACCTTTGTCTTCTATATCTTTAAACCCCCTGCTTTTTCTCTTTTAATCTGTACCAGGAGTTGGCAAACTATGGCCACTTGGTGTACCACTTGTTTTTTAAGTAAAGTTTTACTGGAACACAGCCGTGCGCATTCATTTACATACTGCCTACGGCTGCTTCTATGTTATAACAGCAGAGTTGAACAGTTACAATAGAGATGGTAAGCCTAAAAGGTAAAGGCCTTTATAGAAAAAGTCTTCCTATACCATTAAATACTAACTTGCAGTCCTTGCCATTATTTCAGGTACGTTGGTCTTAGTCCTTAATCTTTCTGACCTCCTCAACAGACTGAGCTGCACTAATATGGCAGCCACTAGCTATGTTAATATTTAAATTAAATTTAAAAATCCAGTTCCTCTGTCACACTAGCTACTTTAATCTGCATATTAAATAATACAGAGATCATTTCCATTGCATAAAGCTCTACTGGACACTGCTGAACTAGAAGTCTCCTGGGGGCGGGGACCATATCTGTCTTGCTCACTACTATAATTCCAGGGTTTTTCTTACACAAACTAGGTTTGATGGATGGATGAAAGATTGTAAGCTACTGAAAGGGCAGTCTCACAGAGTCCTCATTTCTAATAAGCTCCCAGGTGATGTCTGTCAGTGCTGCTGGGCCTGTGCTCATACTCTGAGGAGCAAGGCCTTAGAGCACATGGTGCATACTTAAGTTTTTATCATCTTAATAAGAAAGGAAATCTAGCCAACTGCTGGTATGCAAGCAAGAAAATGATAAAGCAAGAGCTGCAGCAGTGATATTGATTAAGAAGTCCCCATATGTTACCAGTGAATGTGGAACCAAATGGTCAAAAAAGTCTGGTGATTAGCATGCTTACAAAGAAATCCCAAACTTGGCCACACTGCCCAGAGAGCATGACTTTTGGAGAGAAATCTTAGTACGTGTATAGATGTCTCGTGAGTGGTGGTTAAACCAGCACTACAATGCTCCTTACCTTCTGAACCTCAATAATTTCTTTTCCCAAATTAATAGCATAACATATCTGCAAAATACAAGAAAAGCAGTGTTTGGCAAAGGTAGAAAAGGATAAACATTTTAGGAAAAAATGTGATATGAGAATACAGTGAGGTCACTGTCTGCTCACATCCACATGGGAACACAGGACCTGGCCGCAGAAGGCTCATCGTGTGGGGCCTAGAGCATTAACATCCAACTCTCCTGCCCTCCCGTTTGCCAATTTATGCCATACAAAAAATATTCCAGGTAAGTGAAAACCTAAGTTATCCAGTGTTTAAAATTCTTAGTAGGATATTTTTTCCCTCTCTTAACTGTATTTAGACACTGCATGTTTATATACACAGTGGCAAACAGATACTTAAAGGATTAATTTTCATGAATTCTAAGTAGCAGGTGCAGTCACAAAGTTTTTCATACTAAACCAAAAAACAGCTTAGATGTGCCTTTCTGATGTCGTCTTCCTTGGTTTGCTCCAGACTAGTTATTCTCCATTGTAACTTCTGCTTAAACTTTTTTTTTAAAGAACACATTGGGGGGAAACTAGTTTCAATATTTCCTGATATCCCTACTAAACAATTATGTCTTGCCAATAAAATTCTTCCTCATTCACTCTATCCTGGTTGATGCATATTTTTGCATGGGGAAATCTTAATCCAGTTAGTTGTCTTTCAGTGGGGCCCTCCCAGGAGGTAATCATCTGAACTCCTGGATGGAGACATGCAGAATATTCAACTAAATATCCAGGGGGATAGTGCAAAAAACCTTTAAAAATGGACTTGTTTGGACTATTATGGAATCTTAATACGAAAAAGGCAAGACCTTTTCGCCTTCTGAGTTGCTTTCAAAAATGTACGTGCTCAGAGACTCTTCTCCTGTGGACTCGGGAACACGGATGACGAAGCCTACCAGTCTCTTGTTTTCTTGATGAGCAGCAAATTGTGTGACGCTGGTAAGTTCGAACTGAGAAAAAGGGGAAAAAAAGGACTAGATCACACAACAACTAGAGTTAAACAGCTGGCAAGGTTACTCTCTATGCAAAAGTCATGAGAAAAAGTGTACTGTTAGTGACAGTCATTTAATTTGGCGAGTCTTTATGAAGTGCCTGAGTTGTGTTTAAGGTAGATATTACGGAGTAATCACTAACATTAACCTGTTGAGGTACTTACATTGGCTCTTGATACTTGGGTCTGAGGATCTATCAACCTGAAATTTAAGAGATTCATTATATCACAAATGTTGGACAAACTTACTCTTACAAGAGTTTGTAGACTAAAATCACACACATACCCCCAAATATGAAAAATAAGGCATATGTAAGGGTCAGGTGAGATAGTTCATGTGACCGTGTGCTGTGGTCTCTGCCTTTGTTGAACCTGTGTAGTTAAGGCTCAGGGTATCTATAATGGAAGCTTACATAGCAAACAGAAGAATTAACGTCATAGTATTTTGGTGCTTATCCACAGTGGCCACATCATACTTCTCAGTAGTTCTGCTGTATAATATGGACATACTTTGTACAGGCCCCTTCTCAATAGTCATTGACTATTTTAATTCCTCTGCAGTGCTAGATGAATTTATTCTAAATTTAACATTTTTAAAAAGAAAAATATGAGGTAAGGGTGAGAGAATAGTGCAGGGATTTTGACCAAACTAGTCTATCAGTTTGGGTATAAGAGAAGTAATTTAATAGGTATTCCAGAATATATTCTCTAACAACATTTTAAGCATCACCTATTAATCAGGTTCATGTAACTTGGAAAATAAACTGCATTAGAGAATTTACTGCTATCTTAGATATCTAAATGTCTACTGTATTCTACTTGTGTTAGAATAATTACTAAATAACATGGTATTACATATTTAAATTACTGAATTCCTGTAAATTTTATAGGTGAAAGCAAAAACCTATTCTGTTTGTTAAAAAATGGTTGTAATTCCATTTATATGAAATGTTCCAGCATAGGCAAATCTACAGAGACAGCCAGATTAGTGGTAAGTAGTTGCCTAGAGCTGGGTGGGTTGAGGGAAAAAGGGATTGACTAGCTAATGAGCGTGGGGATTCTTTTTTGAGGTGATGAAAATGTTTTAAAATTGTGGTGGTGGTTTAACTCCGAATATACTAAAAACCACTAAGTTGTACGTTTAAATGGGTGAATTTTATCTCAATAAAGCTGTTACTCCAAAAAAGGTTACAGTTTTAAATGCAAGCAGTTATACTTGTTAAAGCATAGGATTTATCATCAAAAGGCTCAAGACTGAGTTCTGACATGGCTCCTCACTTGATCTTGTTAAGTGACCCGGACTTTTTTCACTGCTTCAATCTACAAAACTACAATAAGAATCCCAACTTCCAAGAGGTAGTTATGACAATTTTATGAGAAAATATATATAAAATTTTAGGTAGACAAAGCTTAACAAATACTACTTTTATTTATGTCCCTATTAATAGGTATGGATTTAATAATTTTTTTGAATATAGATCATAAAGTTTTACGCAAGTTGAAATCACTTTCCTTAGGTATTTTGTAAAATTTTTTCATAAATGGAAACTTAAGCATATTTGGTGGGTAACATTCAAAAGTTTGCTGTTTAAATCAGTTAACCTGGATTTGTCTCTTAAGATCTGATTTCCTGCGACCCATACATAGTCTCAGAACCTATTCCACTATGGGAGACTGTGTTTTTACTACAGTAAAATACATGTAACATCAAATTTGCCATTAATGGTGTTTAGTATATTCATAATGTTGTGTAACCATTACCATTATCTAGTTCTAGGACATTTCATCACCCCAGAAGTTAACTCCATTCCCATTCCTCCCACCCCCTAGTAACCTCTAGTCTACCACCTTGTCTCCATGGGTTTACCTGTCTTGGATGTTTCATATAACTGGAACTGTACAATCTGTGGCTTTTTGCGTCTGGCTTCTTTTACTTACTTAGCACAATGTTTTTGACATTTATCCATGTTGAAGCATGTATCAGTACTTCATTCCTTTTTAAGGCTGAGTAATATTCCATTATATGTATATATGCTTGAGTATCCTGTACCCAGAATGCTTGGGACCAGAAGTGTTTTGAATTTCAAATTTTTTTTTTTTTGATTCTGGAGCATTTCAGATGTGGAATGCTCAACCTGTATCATTTGTTGTTGGACTTCTGGATTGTTTCTACCTTTGGGCTATCATGAAAAGGACTGCTGTGAACATTTGTGTATATACAAGTTTTTGTTTGAACGCCTGTTTTTAATTCTTGTAGGTATCTATCCAGGAGTAGAATTCTATAGTAATTCTATGTTTAACTTACAGAGAAACTGCCAAACAATTTTCCACAGCAGCCAGACCACTTTACATTCCCACTAGCAATGGATTCCAATTTCTTCACATCCTTGCTAAACACATTCTTTTTTTTTTTCTTCTTAAATTATACCACACCACACCCAGTAGGATGGCTATATCATTGTACATTTGCTTTGCATTTCCCTCATGATACTTAGCATATTTTCATGTGCTTCTTGGACATCTGTTTTTCTTCTTTGGAGAAATGTTTATTCAAGTCCTTTGTCCATTTTTTAGTCGGGTTGTCTTTTTGTTGAGTTTTGTGAGAGTTCTTTATATATTCTGAGCACTAGTATCCTTATATTAGATGTGTGATTTGCAAATATTTTTTCCCATTCTGTGGGTTGTCTTTCCATTTTTTTGGATAATGTTCTTTGATGCACTGTAGTGTTTCATTTCCTTTGACCTTTTTGTTGGAAATTATTCCATGACCATTAGGATTATAAAAGAACAATGAGCCAATTTCTATAAAGGGTCTAGGACATACTTGAAGAAAAGCTTTAAATAAATATAAGGTTTATTCGTAAGAACCTAATTCCCAGATAAGGTTCATAACAAATGAAAAGGGTGGATTTAATGAATGGAAGAAACTATATTCTGATTTTCACCAAAGTCCTGGTTACCGTCTTCCAAGCTAACATTTACTGAGCACTTGCCATGTGCCAGTCGGCTGTTACTCCTCAGGACAGCACTATAGGTGTCAGTATGTTAAGAAACTGTGATACAGAGGTGAAATAACTTGCTCAAGGTCATACAACTAAGAAATGCCAAGGTCAGAAGTAAATGTAGACATTTTGGCTCTAAGGCAGTGCTGTCCCATAAAAATAAAATGTGAGTCTTATACATAATTTAAAATTTTCCAGCAGCCACATAAGAAAAGTGAAAAGAAACGTGAAATTATTTAATCCAGTATATCTAAAATATTACCAGTTAAACATGTAATTAACCTTAAAATTGCCAATGAGATGTTTTACATTCTTTTGGGAGGAGATAAAAAATCTTAGAAATTTGGTATGTATTTGACACCGAAACCACATCTCACTTCAGAGTAGTTATGCTGCAAGTGCCACCCGTGGCTACATTATTGGACAGTGCAACTCCTCATAGAGCCTGTGCTCACAACCATGGCTTCACGGTCACATGGGTCTCACACCTGAGACCCAAAGCATGTAGTTAACATTGCTTGGCCTCTTCACTTTGACCCTCTCAACAAATAAGTTAATCATATTTTCCTTGTGATGGTCCAGTTATTTTGGGCAGATTCATGGTTTTTTCATTGTTTATTTTTATAAACAGTATCTCAGAAATGAAAGAAAGCAAAAGCCTTCCATTTTCAAGCTCCGAGATGTAATATATAGAACTCTAGAGTGACAGCATCTTTATAAATAATAATACTCACCACTGGATTTTTAAAGGTAACAGTTCTTGTCTGCAAGGGAGCATCTTCTGGCCTATTTATCTTACGAAATCAGAATATAAAAAGGGGTAGGGACAAAAACAAGAGTAGCACCTTCACTTAATCCAATCAGACATCCTAGCACCAACATTCCAGATGGGTGAATATGCCTTAAAGGGGGAATCAGATGAAGCCTTAAGAAAGTCTGAAAATAAACTGAAGGTACCTCAGGGTTTGACTGGTGACCACCAGGTGGGATTCTGTCATACGGAAGATGTTATGAATAGCCCGAGCAGCCAATACTTGTCTCATCGCTTCATAAATCACTTCAGTAGTGCTGTCTGTTTTAACAGCCATTGATCCCAAAAACCGAACTATAAACATCTGTTGCAAAAGCGAATCTGCAAGAGAGCACGCTCTGCTCAGGATCACGTGCACTTTCTGGCTGCCGCTGATCTGCGCACCAGTGTCAGAGGTGCTGGTCTGAGAATCAGCTGAAGACCTCAGGTTTTGCTTCCTTTCTGTGGAGGACTTGCTACCGAAATTTCTCAGTGCTGCTTTTATAAACCAGTATTGCCAAAGCTCTAAATCTTCTATTGTCTACATTTTGTCAGTTTGTTTGGAACTACTTCATTAGACTAGGAAGTCTCTCTTTTTCTTCATCTATAAACTGAGACAGTGGTACCAGATGAACATCCTTCCAGCACTGAAATACCAGGAGACTACATGTGGTAACAGTATATACATTTTATCTTTTCCCTGAAAATAAGAGCATCTCCATTAGATAATAGAAAATTCATTACTTTGGCCCACTGGTAAAGTCCTCCTACAAAAGAAAATGTGTTTGCAGGAAATAAGACCTGATGGGTTTCATTCAATTAGTACATATTCATTACTGAAGGGGAGTGATATTTCATCAACTAATGGAGATCAGCACTGGCTTGTGGATAATGGCCCATAACCTAAAAAAACTAACCACTACCATAACTGGAAGATCGTGACGAATGTATAAAAGATAATCACTTTTTTCTGTAAGAACAATAATTCACTTAACTATCATTTTAAACTGAGAAGCCTCCCTTTTTCCTCCCTCCTAAAAGTAACTTTAGGGTTAAAACATATTAGGAACATATAACTGATATAATGTTATAAACAGCTACTCCCATATAAAGATAGTTTTTTTGTGTGTGGGGACTGTTCACAAGTTCGTAAGGTTTTTGTTTGGATTATTTACAGTGTGTCCTACTAAAAAAGTCAGCTAGATGTAGTGGACAGAGCCGGGTCTGAGGCACAGCCTACATTAACATCATTAAAAAAACTTTTTTTTTTTTTTTGCCTAAAAACTGTAAGGGAATGCCAATTTTCAAATCCTACTTCTAAATTTAAGTAAGTGGGATTTCATTCTAATGATACTCTCAGACATGACCCTATGGTAAAGTGAGATCTTGCTAGCACTTGTAGTTATTAAATTGCCTTGGCTGGGAACTGAAAGTCTGCTCCATGGGGTAGCAGATTATGGTCAGCTCTGCTGGGTATGTTCTTAGGTACATTATAAGAATGTAAATCAAACAAAGATTTGAACAGCCTAAATATCATTTATTTGTATCATCTTCAAATTAAAAAATGAGCTATTTGTGCTTTTGGTTTTCTAAAATGAAATAGCATGATATTAATATTTATAATTCACCAAGACAGCATTTTAATGTGATCATTTGATCCTCTTTGAATTTGTTTTGTAGAATGTGGGCTAGGCATGGTGGCTCACGCCTATAATTACAGCCCTTTGGGAGGCTGAGGTGGGAGGATCGCTTGAGCCCAGGAATTTACGACCAGCCTGGGCAAAATAGTGAGATCCCATCTCTCTAAAAAATAAAATAATAATAGAAAAAGAATGTGATACCAGTTTTAGACGTGGCAACATTTCTAGGCAGGAGCTACAAAAAGGGGGTTGGGTATGGGTAATGGTGAAATAGTTGTAGGAAAACTTCCAGCTACCCCTCAGTTTTTATCTAAGACCTGCTCCCATTGCATGTGTCCTACTAAATTTTCACAGAGAACAACAAATCTTCAATTCATACTCCAATCACAGCTCTCTAGAACTTGATTTCACAACTTATTTCAATGGCCCTTGTCATTCTGCGCGGGGGAAAGAGTGAGCACACCAAACCAGCCACTTACCTTCTGCTTCTGGAAATGATTCATCCTCAGTTTCACCAAAAGGGTTGATACGCCTAGGGGAATAGTCAGTCAATAGAATAGAGTAAATCGTGACACATTCAGCTAAAAGAGGACACTTAACACTTGAACTCTGAATGGCAGCAGTCTTTGGTGGTGGGTGGGGACGTAAGAGATGTCAAATTTATTTTCAATTCTCCCGGCGATAACCTCCCCTAGCCCATACCTGCTCCCTCTGTTCTGATCCAGGAATTCTGTAGCAGGAAGTACAATATCAAACTGAATCGGTGTTCCAGGAGCAATCAGTTGTTCTGCTTCGGGTACACTGACTGCTGCTTTGGGAACAGTTTTGTCATTTTCCACCTCTGAATTTTTCAGGTTCTGGCTGGAGTATAAAACAGGATAAAAATCAATCAGACTCAAGTCTATTATCTGGCCTTACCTTCTACCATTCCTTCTCAGGTACCCAGTGCCAGGGGCGTGAATGCCGGCCCTGCACTGTGTAGCAGCGAGACCCTGGGAAGTTACTTACTACTCTGAGCTTTCTAATGACTTCCTTCTGGGGTCATTAGATAATACTTGCAAAAAATTTAATGGGGTTCTTTCTACCATGCCACTAAAAGATGGACACCAAATATAGTCATACTTTTAACTTACTCTTTAATGCCTGGCTTTCATTAGTATGACAAATAATACAGCCCTCTATTATTTAACCAAATGGAAACTCCCATTAAGACAAAAGAATGGATTCTTGGAATAAACCCTAAAGCAGGATCCCAAACGAGAGAAGCTGTATGCATGGAAATGTTCATGCTAAATGATAACAGCAAACAAAGGAGGAGAAAAAACCTAAATATTCAACAGCTAATAGTAAATGATGGAACAGTATATAGTTATTAAATGGAACAATTAAGAAAAGTGTATAAGTAGTAAAAAATATATATGTGAAAATACAAAATAAATATATATGAAAATATCAGTATGTGTACAGACAAGGCTGGCTGGGCAGTAACATGGACACATAAAAGGTGATTTTGTTCCTTATTTAAAAAAATTTTTCTTGTTTTGGTTACATTACTTTGTCAATGATGTTGCTAGGAAATGCAGGGGAACTCCTGACTAGCAGGACCCTGGACTCGAGTCCTCGCGGCTCGGACGCAGCGGCACGGCCGGTGGAAAGGACAGGGATGCTGAACGGACAGGTCCGAATGCTCTCACCACCTGTTCACACCACCTCACATGTGGTGGGAACATAGGCAAAACAGTGAACCTTTCCCGGTGTGGTTACTGCTTCTGTTCAACAGGGCTGAGCAACATGCCTGGGTGGTTTATGCGGACTCAGTAACAGCTCATTTCAAATTCCTCATCCATAATTTGGCTCCACAAATGCTAGTTTTCCTTTGTCCTTTAGTTACCTGAGGCATGAGCTTTCTTGTTTTTTTCCAAAACTTGTAATAGGAGTCACCGCCTGGAGAGCCGTCTGATTCAACTTGATTGCGACTGCCTAGAAAGCCACAGGAAGACGTGCTCAGGCCCGGAGGTGGCGCTCACCTTCAGCCTGAGGAAGGGGCTAGGGTGCGGGCTGCTGCTGATTACCTCGGGGTCGTCAGTCAGGTAGATCTGTCTGGAGATGTTGTTTACGGCGCATATCCACTGTGGAGGACATTAAGGACGCTGAATCCCAAAGTCACCCACCACGCTAGGAAGGAGGCGAGAGAAACAAAATCTTTACCTCTTCGTTTTCCTTTCTGCTCTCTGCCTGGAGGATTATTCCCCTGAAAGGAAATGCATGTGAGTAACTACGTGCTTCCCAGATCTCAGTGACTGGGGATGATTCCACAGGAGCTGGACTCGCCTGGGTTACCAGAGGGAAAGGGCCGTGAAGGCAGCATGACTGGGAGGAAAGAGAATGGGATTCCGGGTCTGGCTCTGCCGCTAATTCACTACGTGACCCCGCACAACACTCCCTTTCCCTGCGCCTCAGATCTTCCAGCCCTTCCAGTCTGATTCCACAGTGGGGCCGTTCTGTTGACCTTCCCTTCGATGATCCAAGGCCCAGCCGCTTCCCCAACCACACCGGAAGAAGGGCCTGGCAGCAGGTCTGCTCCTTTGCC
The DNA here is from genome assembly GCA_004363605.1 of Indri indri. NCBI lineage: Eukaryota > Metazoa > Chordata > Mammalia > Primates > Indriidae > Indri > Indri indri. The sequence goes on along the minus strand of RJWJ010021840.1, from coordinate 10,277 downwards.
CGAACTGCAAATCTGCACATGGGGACCAGGGATAAGATAACAACACTGCCCTGCCTTTGTGAAGGCTTTAAGCCCTTAAAGGGACTCCGCATCTGCTAGTTCCTTTGTTCCTAACATCCGTGGCACATGGGATAACACAGATCTTAACCCTACTTTATACCTGGGGAAAGCGAGGCCCAGAAGAGTTAAGTAACTGCCAGGGACCATGACTAGAATCCAGGAATCTTTGTTCCTACGCCATTCTACGTTCCTACGTCAGAAGCTATGCTGACAAGCAACTACTCTCGCTTTCACATGTAGGTCATCTCTTCTCCAAAGCCACAGGCAAATCCTCACTGGGGCTCCTGGAATAAGGCAGGCTGGATCCCATGTGGGTCACGTGGCTTCTTTAAAGAGAGTATAAAATTATCCTCCTGAAAGGTCAACGATAGTGGGAATAGGGTCTCCCCAATGGAGGAATGAAGTAGGAAGCCCGTGGAAGGGGTGAACACTAGTTCTCCTCCCAAATAAAACCCAGGAGGCATACGATTTTCCATTAGGAGTGGTGATCTGGAAGCAGTATCGTCGGTCTTCACAATCCACCGCCATCACGGAGCAGTTGTCCAGGTCCTGGATCAAACCTCCAGCCACAGCTCCCCTGGGCTGACACATGAGATTCCCGCCTTGGGTGAAGAAGTAAAGCCTCTCCCAGGTGGTGGTGACCAGCCCTGTTTTGCTGTACGAGTTATGTTTTTGAAGAGCTCATTAGTACTAGAAAGCGTAAGCAGCACCTCCAAGCCTTGCTGCCTCTCTATGGGTACTGGTGGCATTTTAGAAATAATGTGTTTCTTTATATTAAAGCAAAACTGCTTTGAAAATCATTCAAGGGAAAAGAGTGGCAGAAAAGGTACAATTTAGCTTGAATGACCTGGGACATTAGGGCTCTGCTCCCAAGGGAAATGCCAGTCCCAGGGCCAACTCCAGCTTTGTGGGCGGGATCCACCTCTCCCCACGGCAGCCATACTCTGGCTTCTAAACCCACTATCTGGAACTAGAATTAGTCCATCACCATGAAGAACCTGAAACCTGGAAGATCTTTTCTCTAAGACATGGAGCTGAACTGCTCTTAATCTAGTTAGAGGCATCAGGGGTTACCTCAGCCCAGAGCACATACCCCACAATCCTGGGGGCTCTAAGTAGTAATCTAGGTTTTGCTCCCACTGGAGGTTATGCTTGTTTTGTGGGCACTTATACGAGGAAAATCTAGTTCCTGGCAAATAACACCAGCACCTTATGGAGTTTTTTATACCTATACAACTACAGGGGACATTTCGTTTGTGATCTCAACAAGTTCGAAGACCTCTGAGGAGCTCCACCCTGGCAAGGAAACAGCTGGCAATTCCTCTTCATATACCTTCCACTTGGGGGATCTCCAGTACATTAGCTGGCTTCGGTGTTTACTAAGTAGCAACTATATGTGAGGCACTAGGTTTCCTGACACAGTAATTTCGAGAAACAGAAAGGTTAACAGGTGAGTGCTTACTGCCTGGTAGGAATGACAACTTTCGATCTCTGTGACAACTTTATGAAGGAGGTGCGGTCGTCAGCTCTGCTTTACAGACACAGAGACCGCAGCTCAGCGCAGCCAGGGTATCTGGTGCCAAAGTCAGTGCTCCCACCACGCCACCACAACGTCCTCTGCGCTTACGAGCACTGATACCCGATTATCCCTTCCATGCAAGTGGACTGGTTCTAACAGCCTCCCGGCCCTGGCTCTGGCCCCCGTGGCAGGTCTCCAGCGCACTGCTCTTAGCAGCCGGCTGACATGCGGGAAGGATAAACACCATCGGTGGTCCAGGATGACAACAGTTAAGAGTGGTCTGTTACAAATGGCCATGGTGACCAGAGACAAAGGTAGCCTTTGTGTTTTGGAGTCTATGACCCCGTTTCTAGCCACATCTCTCAGTGCAGTTTGGGACCGGGGCCCCAAAGGCTTCCTGTGTTCCAGGTGGGACGGGTGCTGTGCTGGGAACTCTTCCCCAAATCTCACCCACCCACGCTCAGACTTTAATGGGGCACTTAAAGTGGTTTGCTTTTCACCCACTTCCTAAGGAAAACAAATTTTAGAGTAAGAGGCAGACATTCTCACTTTCTAAGGTTAAGGTAACCAGCCTTCTGGATGAGGTTCCTGTTGATCTGTGGAGCAGCCACGTCAAAGTCTGGAGTGTAAACAGATTCATCGACAGAAAGTAATTCTTGCTGGGACACCCGCATCTTTTCTGCTTCGGCTTCCAGTTCCACCTGAATGCTTAAGACAGAAGATGCTGGGTCAGTGACTCTGCACTGGCGACCCAGCACTACTGAGAAGCAGCTGGCAGCCACCGCCCCCCAGCCCTGCAAGGCTTTCTACCTCACAGATGGAGCTGCCAGCCTCCTACATGGCCACAACCCTCTACCTTAGGCCCTTAAAACTACAGATCACAGGGACTCAAGTCTGCATTACTAAAGTGTTTATGTGACTGCTATTTTAAAATGGAACATAAGTACCACTGAATATGCCTGAACCCAGCTAAACAGTTTTGCTGCTGACAAGGAGGTATCCGTGCTTAGCAATGCTGATAGAAATTTTTGGATAAAAGATTTGACAAGTCATCTTAGGGGCTGCATGTGCAGGCTGCCTGTGAAAGTTCCACAAAGGAAAAAATGAAACGGTAGTCATTCCGGCACCCCGCTTGACTTAGACAAGGGTGGTGGCGACGACCACTGGAAACGGGAAAAGGACCAGGAAGTGGTACTAAGGTGCAACAAAAAAGCCAAGGGCAATGCTTTTCTTTTTTTAACGGCCATACAGCTGCCCCAGGGCTGCGCAGCCTGGCTATAAGCTGGCCAAGGGCTGACCACAGCAGGGTAAGTGCTCCCATTCAGGCTCTGGTCCATTAGACCCCGGAAAGCCTGGAAGCTTTAGCTGGAAACAGCAGCTGCCCCTTTTTCCTCACAAAGTGAGGCCTCTCTAGGCCACCCCAGCCAGTGGTGACAGTCTTGGTTATAAAGTCCTGAACAGAATCTGCCCAACAGGGCCCATCCATCTGAAAAAGCAAACTTTGGAGGCAGTGTTCTGCCTCTCCACCGTGTTAAAGGACATAAAATAGAATTACAAGTGTTAAAATCAGAAACTAGGGGCCGGTGGGGCCAGTGTTTCTCGAGGCAAGTTCTTTATGCTCAGGGTTTTCTCTCTCCTGTGGTTGAGCAGCGCTGGGCTTGTACGTTCCATGTTCTCCTCTTCTCTGATGCAGCTCGGTACAAGCAGCCAGTCTAAAGTAATTCTGCCTTTTCTGACATTTGAATGGGATGACGAGGAACTCTACCACTGGTGACCTGGGACAGGCAGGCTGGAGAACAAACCTCATTAGCTTAACCCTGTCCCTGCCTGGCTGAGGGAACGAAGGAGAGAAAAATACTATTTGGCGGGGGAGGTTGGGAGCCAAGGGCAGCGAGCCCGCTTAGGTTCCTAAGCTTTTGCGGGTAACAGACCTCTTTGAAGATGTGATGAAAGAGAAGGATCCTCTTCCCCCCAAAATGCTCTATGCACCAACAGGACATCCTGCACACGATGTCAGGGAGTTTTTAATAATGCCCCGCCCTCCCCAATCCCATGCAGACTCAGGCTCAAACACTCAGAGCTCATCCAAGGCTCCCAGGGTCGAAAAGTAACTGCTTTCAATTGGTTCTCTTAAAAAAAAAGGCATGTTTCATTTAACTAAAAAAAAATATATAGGAGCAGTAGAAGGATTCAAGAAAAACACAGGAATATATCATTGTGGGGTTAGGCGAGAAAAAAAGCTCTGTGTGGTTGTTGGAAGCCATGCTGGATTCACGCTTTGAGAACAGCAGCACCTGGCTATCTGCTATCTGCTCCCAGGGAAGGGCTATGAAGCTTTAGTGCTACGAGGCCTCTCTGGGCTGGCTGGCTGCTAATGCGTGGCAATGGGGTGGCAAAACCACTCCTGGCTTGGAGAAGAGTGGCTATATTTATCCACTCACCAAATGGGAAATAAGCATTCTTAAATGGAATGCCTTAGCTATTTGAACCAGGAGGTTCAAGTGCTGCAAGGTTCAGTCTGGGAACTCCAGGATGACTTGCAAAACCAGACCCAGTCTGTGCAGAGAAGGCCACACACCCTGGTGCGGGCTCTGAGTTCTCGAGAGGGCTGGTGCTACACTTTGGTTGGCCTATTAACAGTTCACGTAAATGCTGACAAGTAGGGAAGACATGGGCTCTAGGATCTGCAAGAAGAGTATACTATAGCATCTCAAAAGACATGGGCACAAATGTCTTGCCATCCGCTAATAAAACAATCTAGAACATGAAAAAAAAGAAGTATAGATGGTTCTCCCAGAAACATAAAAAGCCATGGAATTCTGAGAGTTAAGGTAGGATGAGAAGAGACAGTGAGAGACAGGGGAGAGGGTACTGCTATGAAGTGACAATTTAACAGGCTCTCATCTCTAACTTCCTCCTAACATTCCCAGGAACTAATAACCAAATAAATTAAAAGGCAAGAAACCAAAATCAGATTTCACAAATTGCTTTCTAGCCTAATTATAAATCTAGCCTCCATCACTCACTGCTGCCAACTATCTGGAAAAAAACAGCTCAGTGACTTTCAGGAAGGAGTACGCGCTTGTAACTCTCCCCTCGCGTCTGCGTGAGTGCTCAGCACTGGGTTTCGTGGGATTCATTTTTAATTTCCAGAGCATTTTAGGTAGACTTCTGCCTAAATACATTCCACTGTTTGGCCTTCACAAGGTATTTTGAAATGCAAAATCTTCAAGAAAAGGAGCAACTTTCTCTTCACTTTCCCACGTGAAATAAAATTCCCTGCTCATCTTTCCATTTTGCGTATTTATTTGTCAATCGCACCCAGAGGTACTCCTGGACTCCAGAAATGCTGCCGAGTACTGGGGCGGGGGAGCCCCACGCCTGTGCTGTGGGGTCAGAAGCCTGAGGCTGCGGGCCAGTGAGTGTGGGCAGGGCCTCTGAAGACAGTGATGCGGTGTTTTTTAAAATAAGCATTTGCAGCTTGTTAAATTAACTTTAAAAAGGCTTAACACCTCGCTTATCTATTACATACTACCAGCCGGTTAGTTTCCTGAAAGGCCGCAGCGCTCTGGCTGCTACTCCCATTAGCTCGCAAAGACCTCTTCCAAATCCACAGCAAACGTCAGCTGCACACACGGGCTTAGAACATGTGAAACTCAAACATTAACAAAAAGAGATCCTGAGAAGAGGAACTTGGGCTTAATGGGGAAGTACCTCCATGGATGTTTTAATCTTTTATTTAGCCTTTCAATGGCACGGGGAGGCTCTGGGCACCACAGTAGTCAGGAACTACAGCAATCGTTACCCTTCGACAGTGTGTCCCAAACAGTCACACACGGCGGCAGCTCTGGTGAGGGCACAGCACTGTTAGGAGAGTCCACGGAGTGGGCAGGGGCTCTGTGGGACCCTCTGCAGTCAGAGCCCTCCCTCCACCCCCAGAGATGTCACTTCAGCAGGAAAGGCACGAGGCACATGAGACCCACGCCAGGGTGCAGCATTACCTTTGAACCATGTCTGCGACGGAGGATAAAAAGCTGTCCATGTGTTTGGAAAACATCTCTGCTCCCTTCTTAAAAAAGTTAATCTGAAAGATAAAATTAGGATGTGCTGAAAGTCTTCTAGGGAAAACGATCCATGAATTCAGGAAATGTGCAACTGGCAGTTGGGGGGGTGGTGGCTTGCCGCAGCTCTGGCGATGTCTCTCTCAGTCCCAGCACACTGGCTGGGTCACTCCCAAGTCCCACTGCATCTGTGACATGGGGAGGGTGAGACCTGGCCATCTTGCTGAAAGGCTACGGGTATCAGGAATGATGGAAGTCAAGTGCTTGGTACATAGCCAGTGTCTGAATAATTACTACGGATAATTATTTTTTATATTAGCAGCAGCAGCAGCTTTTTCTCACGTGAATTCTAGATGGTAAGTTTCCTGAGGGCAACAGTTAAGTCTTATTCACCTCAGCACCGGCAAGGAAGTGACAAGCACTTGCTGTAGCGCAGCATGACAAGTTTACCCGTCCACTCACTGAGTCCCAGGCAGGTCTGAACACAGGCTGGCTGGCTGGTGGCCTGGCTGCAGTCGCAGAGGGAAAATGGGGCTAAAGACCTTTAAAAGCCTCTTGCAACCCTGACATCACATTAAAGAGGATTATATACACGAAGGACGCAGCAGCACCCTGGCACCATGGAGGTGCTCAACACGGGTGAGGGCCCTCCCGCTCCAGATGTTCTATGATGTTTCTCTGCCTAGGGCAGAGTGGCCACTAGGAGGCCCTCGGACTATGCAGTTTGAATGAAACTACAGTTTCTGGCTTTTGAACACCAAATGGAAGGAATTCTTTACTTCCTTTGATGCCTGTATAATACTCACTTCCCAGAAAGCCTAGGTCCCCTGACAACCCTGAGGGCAGGAGTATAGGAGACAGGAAGAAGAACATTTCTGTGCGTTACTGACATCTGCAATCATCCCACCCTGAATAGACAAGTTTCCATTCTTCTCATGGCTATGGATTTCAAAAACCTAGGTATTTGGTATGAACTGCTCTATTTTATAAGTCTAGTGGCTGAGGGGTAACAGCTGCAAGCCTAGGTTATGCAAAAAGAGAAAATATTCAGTGTGGACATGGGTATCCTCTCTTGCATGACCCCAGTTCACTTGTCTGACCCGAAGCCCACCTTGCCTGGGTGGCAGGCACTGAAGTTGACCTCTTACCCTGAGGAGCCTAGTAGGTGCTATCAGCACAGTTCTGACGGCCTCCCCTCTGTTCCCCAGACACCCTGGGAAAGCATGTTCACCAATGCCCTTAGTTATCACAGGATAAACTAGATGATCATGATTATCCTAAGGCAAGGTCATACACGCAGGGGGATGTTTTGGCCCACGACCTTTGAATCATACAGAGATCAACACAGTTAAGTGCCATTTTAAACCCCTGAAATGTTAAATATCAAAATGAATATTAATCATTAATCTATTAAATGAGGAGCCTAAATTTCTAATAGCACAACATCATGGTGACTTCTCTCTCCTTCCCCTGTCTGAATTCCTTTGGAATTTACACTCTAGGTCCATTCTTAGCTCCTTAAGGCAGGGACTCACATAATCCCTAAAAACAAATTGGATGAGCAAATAACAGAAGAAAAGTGAGACACTGGCTTCCACAGCCACAGCATAGCCCTCGTCCTGTCAATGCTGCTCTGGAGTCCACTGTTATGTTCTCAAAAACCTGCATACAGATCACAGAATCTCAGTTTGCAGGCAAGAGGACTGAATCATGATTTAATTAAAAACCAGTTTGACGAGGGCAGAAATGTCATCCCCACACCTCCACAAAGGTGGGTGGTGCTGAGAGCCTGGGTGAGTCTCCCCACAGCAGGGGTAGTGAGCAGCCGGAAGTGCAATGGTCACTTAATCATCAGCTAGGAGAGGTGGATGCTCAACCAACACTGACTGCAAAGGCCAGATGAGGCAGGAGCAGGGCAGCTGCTTGTGACTCATCCCAAAGATTCACAGTGTTGGTCAACAGACTTGTCTAAAAGAAGGAACTATAGTTTTCACTAGCATTTTTAAAAATCTGCAGAGTAAGGGACTGCTTGGTCTTGTGTCTTAAAATCAGGACACTTTTCATATGAAAAATGACACATGCCATCCTCAGTCCTGAAAAATGATGCTCCTGCCGCCTGAGAGTGACATGTGCTCCACTCTGTTCCTGTGCTCAGGACTGTACCCACAGCTCCTCTCCTCCCCCTGGGGCCAGCCGCACTCACTTAAAAATCCAGGCCGGGACGAGTGGTATAGTCCTTGGCCGTGGAAGAGAAGGGAGCCAGCCGGCGTCAAACCCATCCTGTAGGCCTTGTGAGGACCCTCCCCCGACCAGTCAAGCACCACGGCATTGGAGCTGCTCATCCTCCTGAGACGTTAGCCCACGACCCTCCCTGGCCCTGGGCGGCTCACTGAGCAAGGATCACTGCCCTAGAGGCAAGGACTGTCGACCCAGGGAGGGGACACATGACAGGAGGTATTAACAAAACAGAGTAGTGGCATTCTCTAACAGAGTGAGGACGTCCACCAGGTCAGAGTATAACACTCGACCGAAGGAGAGCGGAGGGTGATGAGTGTGAGCACACACCTGTGTGCACAGGGCTCCCAGGACTTGCCGAGGACTGAAGCCCACGGCGGGGCAGTGCCAGCTGGGGGTTTTACTCAACTACTCAGATGACATGGAAAGATTCGATTGTTCCATTTCAATATCCCCTCTGAAGGCACAAGCTGACTTTAGCAACTCACCATTCAGCAATGTAACCAAACCACCTCGAGAAGACAGACGGGTGAGCTTGCACACTTAAAGATCCTCTCTTGTTCCCCTTTTCCCTGAAGGAAACTGATACTATAGTTTTTTGAAAAAAAAAAATTTTAAAATGTATCAAAAAAGTAACCGACGCTCGTATGTGGAGTATTTTTACAAGTTGGCGACTTTTTCTCATCAACATCTGCTTCCTCACATCCCTTTCTGTTCCTAGACCGTCAACAGAGAGGAGATTCCTGGGCGCACTTCTCACATGCCAAAGGGAGGGTCTGGAGTGAACGTGAGCGGGGCTAATGCAGGGCAGGGGCGGAAGGTGAGGAGAGCGCCGTGAGCCTCACACTCACACTCACTCTCGGCCCTACCGCATTGCTGCCGTAACAGTCACCTCCCCGTCCTCAAACTGGAGCCTCCCTTAAGATAAATATTCGCAGACCATTAAATAGGAGGGAAGAAGCCAAATAAACATGGAAGACTTCACAAAGCACCGCAACGCTTCCCCATGCCCCAGAAGCTAAGGTGTTGGCACTAACGCAGGAGATGTGTCATCGGGAGCAGCAAGGGCACGTCGGCACCCTGGCTTACCCGCTCGCCACCCACCCTGCGCAGTCCGCTGCTTCCAGGAAAACTGGCCAGGCCTGGCTTGCATTTGGATCAGGAAAAAGGGCCATGCGGGCTCCTCCCAAGGGAGCCTTGGGACCCGGGCCATCGTTTCCTGCACGTGCAGCCTAACCACGGGCTAACGTACTCCCACCCAGCTAGAGATGAGTCAGCCCAACTGGAAGCTCTCCAAGTCTGAATCCCAGAAAGTTTCCAGAGAGATTGTATATTTGTGTTTCTTTCTATGATGATGCTTCGGTCTCTCCTACATGCCATCTCAGCAGAACGCCACGACTGGCTTAGGTTTCATCCCTTGGGGACGGGACTCCCCCTACCTGTCCTTGGGCAAAGCCTATCATGGGCTCCATCATGGCCACCCGCTTTCTGTACTGCAGCGCGTTGAGGGCACAGTAGTACTGGAGGGAGGACAGGTGCTGTTTCCGCCGGGCAGCGGCCACCTCTTTTCCAACTTCAGTCTTCACCTGGGTAAAAGGAGAAAGGAAAACTTCAAGTTTTCTACCGTACACGACAATTCTGTAAGAGCATGCAACTTCGAAACATGTTCATTACAACTATTTTCAGGACAAATACAATAAAACACAGATAAGGTTCCACTTCAACTTCTTAAAAAATTCAAATGAAAAATATCCAAATAATAGCATCTCAGTGCTTGCTAGGCTGCGCCGGTGAAGGCAGTCCTTTCCTGGCAGCAGCACAAAGCACCACGATCCTTTGGGAAAACAATATGGCAGAATACTTTGAAAACTACAAACATTTTGGTTCACTCATAGATTGATTGTATTCCAATGAAATAATTTAGCCCAAGGAAATCATGTAACACAAGTAAAAAGTTATATGCATGAAGATATTCAGTATTATCTATAGTAGCAAAAAACCTAGAAAGCATGGGTTACAGAGTCAACACTTGGGGCAAGGAGTTCAAAGTGACCCGAGTGATATATCAATCAGGTGACCGGACGAGGAACCAAGCTGAAGTGAAAATCACTTTGTGATCATAATCTTACAATGGTTCCCAGTCGCTATTTAATAAACCAGTTTGAAAAGCCAGAATACAGAAGTGGAGGTCTCCTTATGAGATTTGAAATAAATAATGTAAAAGTCCACATATAGGAAAAAAAATCATCAAGAAACCCTTATATGCCACAAATTCACAACAGGAAGAAACAAAAGGAGCTTAAGTAAATGAAGAGAAAAATGTCAGGTATTCTCACCTTCTCATTCTCCTTTTTTTTAGGCAGCCGGCTGTATTTTGCCATTGAGAGGTCATGCTCTAAAAA